>JASVER010000113.1:1486318-1675285 GCA_030449065.1 Oceanodroma leucorhoa
CCCCCCGCCCCTGCCCTGAGGGAGAGGGGGGCGGCGGCGGGAGATGGCGGGCGGCGCTGGGACGGCCGTCAGCCCTTCCTCCCCCTCAGGGGCGCGGGCAGCGCTCTCCCCCAGTCGCCGCATCCCCACCCCGCGCCCGCCTCCTGCTCAGGACCGCTTCCCCACGCGGGGCTTATCGTCGTGGTCGCCGAGGGGGTTCATGCCGGCCCCCGGGGGGTTTCAAAATGGCCCCCGAGGGGTTTCCCCTCAGTCCCCGCCGCCCGCCCCGCGCAGGCCGGCCCCACCGGCGCTGGAGGAGCGGCAGCCCCGGCGCTGCCGCGGTGCCCGCCCTCCTTGCGGGTTCACCGCCCCGGCAGGAGCCAGCCTGCCAGGGCAGGCGGGAAGGGCGGCTGCGAGCGGAGCTTGTGGCTTGGTAGAAGTAAAAGAAGTAAAAATCGGGGGATAAGCCCGCGGGGGGTCTGCTGGGGGGTATATGCCACATGCATCGTCCCTTTCTCTGACCTGCTAGTAACAGCGCAGGAAGCTGAAAATGATGGGTTTAGACTCAAAAAGCAGTATGAGATGGGGTTCCCCGCGTTTCTGGGGTGCAGACCTTTTGTCAGCAGCCACATTGCGCTTCAGGAGCATGCCTAGTCGAGACTTAAATCTTTCATGTGCTACACAGTCCCTTTCAGGTACATGGGAAGATGTGCTGGCGAGAGAGGACGACGACTGGCTTAATTATGTTCATTTCATTAAGAGGCTTTGCGGGTTTGTTTTCTGAATTTATTTATCTGAGCCTATTTACTGATCTCCCTGATTACACACGGTTTTAATTTTTCCATTGAAGTTCCCATTGCTTAAGGTGCATGTTCTTAAAAATCCAGAATAAAATACCTGTGAATATAACGTGCATCCCACAGTGTCTTTTAAATCACGGTATTGTA
The DNA here is from genome assembly GCA_030449065.1 of Oceanodroma leucorhoa. Lineage (NCBI taxonomy): Eukaryota > Metazoa > Chordata > Aves > Procellariiformes > Oceanodroma > Oceanodroma leucorhoa. The sequence continues at coordinate 1,487,245 of JASVER010000113.1, forward strand.
ACTTGAATTTTCAGGGAGGGTGGGCAAAGGGGTTCAGCTTGCTTTGGGTTCCTTCCCTGTAATCTCTTGGTTTGAGTTCGTGCCTGTCTGTGATCAATACAAACTGGGTAAATTTATCCAACCGTGTAGATTCGGTGATTATCTCCATGGTGCATAGAGGATTTAGCAAATCGGCCATCTCCTCAACATTTCTCACTGAAATCTAAAGCTTAGCACGGGCTCATCTCTGTACACAACTTCTGCATTGGTATAAAGGGACTAACAGTTTTTTTCTTTATTGAAATAGATGTTGAATTAGCATGGACCTATAGCAGTTATACTGCCATAAAGCTGCTTTAAACTAGATACAGCTCCCCCACTTTCTAACCGTGCTCTGCGTCACCTTGTTTTATCTTGCACTATAACAGAATAAGAGGGTTCACACGGCGAGTTACTGCACCTCTGTTGAAGAGCAATAACTTCCCTCTGAAAGGGCCGTAACTCTCTAAGCTCTGCAGCTTGGCAGGTTGCAATCAGCTGCCCGAACCTGAAGGTTTGTCTTTGGAGTTCCCAAAAGTTCCTCCTGGGAGCTGAGGAGTTGCAAAGTGGCAGCAAACGATGCCCTCCTGATCCAACTGGATCGGAGTACCCTTACACTGGGATAGTTGCGTCCGCCATGGAAGATGTATTAACTATTTCAATGGAGACAAAAAAGTCCTGCTGGCCCTATGATTAATTGATGGAACCTCATTTCCTGTGGGTTTCTGTCTCATGCTTGACTGAGAGCTTGACCTGAATCTTGCCCTACAATTGGGTCATTCTCTACCCAGTTGGGAGCCCTGTTTTCTGAAGCGGGATGAGTTCACGTTGCAGTTTTTCTGTTGTATGGTGGGAATAGGCACCCTGCTGCGATTTCCAAGCTGAGTTTGAAAAGAAAGAAATCGTCAAAATACTCAGTTGTTTTGCGATCGGCAGCACTGGTCTAGCCCAGTTTCCTACGGATTCACGTCTTAGCATAGATCCCCTGGTATCTAGCAAAGCGTGGACACCCTCAGTGGAGAGGCTTGTAGGATCTCTCTGCTTTACCTTGCTGCCAGTTTTCATTATTCCTGCAGGGATTTAATTAGCTCTTGGACCAGTATCCCTCTGTTTGTTTTGTTTGAAACAGACCAGCGGGTTCAGCGCTTCCTGAGGTTGTAGGATGTGAGACACAGGATCCGGGGAAAAGAGAAATCCTGTGAGCTTGATGGTGTCAGCCTCAATTCTCCGGGAAATAAGGATTTTACAATTACCCCTATAACCGAGAAGAGTTAAACCAGGCTGAAATCTGGTGAGGATTCGTCCCTCCACCCCTGTGACAGGCACGGGGTGATTCTGCACAGTTCTGCACAGAAGCAGCACAGCTGGGACACTCAGTAGCCTCTCCTGGCTCCTTCCCACCCCAAAACATGCTCTGCATCATGGTTTCCAAAGGACTGGGAGCTGAGGGCGTGCGGGTTACTCCTTCCAGAGCAGACATCTGCATAAATTGCCCTAATAATACTGTAAAGCAGTAGGAAAACCAATTTTTCCCTCCTACATTCTCTCTACCCCTGCTCATTCCCACTGCTGCTGATAATATAACAACGTACATATTCTCCAAGCTTATCATTTAGCGGCCACAATCCAACAAACTCTTCGAGGTTTTCCCCTCCTACTCTCCCCGCAGCCCCCTTCTTGCCGTCAGCCTCCCAGAGACTTCTCCGTCCCTCACACAAGTCCGGGGTCTTTACCTGCTGCAGCTGCAGGGAGCTTGCACAAGCAGCGGCAGGGGGAAAAGGGGATGAAGCTGCGTTGAGAAAGAGAAGAGGAGCCGGCGTGTTGCGAGGGAAGGATGTGGCTGCTGAGCTACTGCCAAAAGGGGAATAGTGGAGTTTTAAAAAGCTGCCACCCAGTCCTGGGACGACAATTACGCAGGAGCGGTGCAAGACACCAGCAGCTCTTTCCCATCAAGTGAGGACCGGTTGTATCTGCAAGTATGATCAAGCAAGGTCTGGAACGACTGGATAGTGAGGTTTCTGAAATTCACACGGCAGCAGAAAACAAAATCCATTCTCCTGCCTTTATTTGTGGGGTTTGGTGCAATATAAACAATACTAAAGAGCAGGGATGACTAAAATAGGAAGGCTGGTTTTGCAGGCATGACAGTAGCAAAAATAGACATATTTTATAAATAAAGATGTCCTGGAAATCGGAGACTCCCGAGTTTCGTGCTCATCAGCTCAGCTGTTCTGGCCGGGGGTCTCCTCCTCCCCTGCACAGGGGATTTGTGCAGGCGTAAATGAGCAGTAATATAAGCACATGCATGAAATTCTCTTCCTTTAAAACAGCCCCATTAGTTGATCTACTCGTGGCCATCACGTTAATGCAGAGGTTCTAGTTAAATTAGGGCTGGAGGTTTACTCAGAATAGGTTAAATCAAAGTGTTTGAAAAGAGCTGCATATGTATTTCCGTTATGCCAAAGACTGTATGTGTTGTAGAAGAAATTAAACTGCATCAGTCTGACTTGAGAAAATAAAGCTTTTGAGCTGACCTTCGAATTCGCATCTTCAGGAGTGAGCAAATCTCACTTTAGTGATCTTATCTCAAAAAAAGGCGATAATAAAATGAGAAGAGACTTGGAGGAGGGTAGCAAGGACAGTGGAAATGATGGGATAGATACCATATGAAGAGGAAAGACTAGAAAAATGAAGAGACTTCCGTTTGGAAGAACAAAACCTTGGGGCAAGTGAAGACAGAGAAGTCTGAAGAGATCAGAGAGGTCTGGTATGGACCTGGAATTATTTTTCCCTGTTCCTCACAACACAAGAGCGAAGGAGCATGGAGAGAAATGTTCAGGAGTCGGGTCTAAAGCAGACAAAAGGAAGTACTTTTTCACACAACACATAATTACATTGTGGAACTTATTGCTACAGGATGTCATGGAGGCCAAAAGTATAAATGAATTCAAAAAAAAGGATTAGACAAATTCATGCGACCTCCGGCTCAGGAAGTCTCTCAACTGCTGATTACCGGGAGCTGGGAGGGTATGCCGGAGGAAGGATCGCTTTATACTCTCCCTCTTCCAATATCCCTTCCAAAGCATCTGCACAGCCAGGCGCTGGTTAGTGCCCGAGGTGAATGTTTATTCTGAGCCAGTCTGGCAATGCTTACATCCTCCTGGTAATTCCCTATGGATGGAGCCTTAGGGACCAGAGGCGTCTCCTGGCCAGACACGGGACCGACCGCTGATTTTGTTACCTCCAGCCCGACGCGGTCCCAGCAAAGTCCGTCGTGGCCACACCGTGCTGATTTAGGCTGGTGTAATTGAGGCCAGATTGAGCCCTGAAACCTTCAGAGAGGCTCTTCCGCTTTCCCTGCCCCTGGGATTAAGCGCTGAAATCTCCGTGCTAAAACCCTCTTTGAACGGGGATGGCAGATAATGCGCAAACTGATTAAAAAAACCCCAGCGCTGGGGAAAGTTAAATATTAAAGAGCCAAGGCCCAGTTTTAACTGCTGCTGCCGTCCCTCCTTCATCTCATGCCAACTGCCTCCAGGATACATATGCTGACGCTGAATTTCTACCTCACAAAAGCGGCCGTAGCATGGGCTTTAAACTCAGGCCGTTAATGCCGGGATGGGAAGCAGAAAAAATAGAACAAAGGCAGCGAGGGGCTCCTCCGGCTCGCACCCACTCCAACCGTGCCCGATCCATCCCATCGCAGGGTGCCTACGCCAGCACCCCCTGCCCCAGCAAGGCATTTTGCTCCTCCGTTGCTTCCTTTGACTTCCCAACATTAGCAGGTCTAAAATATTTTGCTGCCTGGCTTAGCCCTGTTGTAACTAAACTATAATTTTCACTCGCAGAGAAGAGGGATTTCGGAGAAACATCTGGTCTCGTTTCATCAGGATAACAGCTCTGTCTCTATTTATACACACGCCAGGATCGTTGTAGCTCTCAGCTGTTCTTCACTCGACAGCCCCTTTCAAGCCGCCGTGTCCCGCTCCGTTGGGGCAGGCGGTGGGTCGAGGCCAGCCTGCTGCGTCGTGAAACAGAAACCGGTCCTAAAAATGTGGACTTGTGAGAACTTGTCCTCTCAACACTTGGTGCTCGCTGTCTGCCGGACTGGTGACAATGTGCCTGGATGGACGGGGTTGCTCCTGTCCTTCCATCCTGGTGGAGAAAAAATGGGGAAAACCCGTCTGACTGGCAAAATAATAGCAATTCGCTCAGTAATCCCGGAGATTTTGCTGACTGGGGATCAGGCCTGCAATGAGCCAACCTCATCGGTCTGAATAAGCTGACCTCAATAGTCTGAGGATTCACAATGTGGATTTCGGAGGAAAATTCAGACCATTGAGAAGAGACCGGCTGGCCCCAGCTCTTCTCTGCAAGGTGTTAACAAATAAGCTGTGACCCTGCAGAGACACGGGAGGGTCGGAGACTCCACTTGGGAAGGCGGCACATCCTACTTAATTCACCACGGTGGGAAAAATCCACTCTGCTGCCTCCACTCCAGCGCTCACAAGACATCACATCTCATTTGGCGTGTTTAAAAAACCCTCAAATCAAACGGCCGAGTACCTGGAAAATTACCAGACCGCACGTTCAGCAGTGCAAGTTGTATAAAATGAATGCTCATCTCCTGAATGGTGATGGTGCGTAGGTCGGCATTAATCATCCCGAGAAAGTCTACCCCACTGCCCCGCTTTTCCCTCAAACGGGCTGTTCCTCTCCTTCCATCCCAATCCACTTCTAGCCCTGTGTGCCCCCAAAACATAGCTATTTCAGCATCACTCCCTCTCCTCATTTCTGTTTATTTATTATTTTCTGATACACAGCTACGAAAGGAGGAGCCAGTCAGAGAGAAGATTTTTGTAACCCAAATGAGACCAGCGTTTTCAGATGCTGCTATTGATTGTACTGAGGTTGCAAACTCCCTGGAGCAGGATTGATTTTCACCCTGCGTTTGTACCGTCTGATGGGATCCTGCCCCTTCAATATACTACTTCAATATACTATTCTCAGCAGTGACCTGAGGTTGGCTAGATCAATATTTGTTTACTCAGCTCGGGTCTAATTTTCATATGCGCTTGATAATCCAGGTGCAACAGAAAGGGCCACTCCTGCCTATTGCACGAACCAGGCAGAAATGTGCACCCTTTCCGAAACAGCACCCTTTGGGAGCAACTCTTGAGGAAGGAAATATGACTCAGTCTTGGGAGAACATGGTCCAAATATAAACCCTGGTGATTCTGTGGACACTTTGGGGTGGAGGGGTGACCATTTGAGCCCTTGTGAGCTCTTCACTTCCAGGACTGTTCTGTTTGGGAAACATTTTTTTTTTTTTTTTTCTCATTTAAGTCAGTCCCTTTGCAGCACATAGAGTACCTTTGCAAAATGTGTCAGAAGTGCACCAAACCGGCCAATTTCTGTCTAATTGCTGAGAAATGTTCTCTCACCCTGAGCAAAATGACGCAAAGGGGTCTAAGGGAGCAGCCTGAGACAACAGCACCTTATCCTGCCAACGGGATGCTCTTGCGGTGAAACCTGTCTTCATCCCATTGCCTTTATGAAAAGCAAATGTGAAAGCATGCACAGCACTGATCTCTTCTTCCCTCCCGTGGGATTTGGGAAGGAGGCGAATGAAGAAAGGCTGGTGCTGGCATACAAAGTTCTGATTTTGGATATTTTTTCTTTGGGCCCTGGGGTGTGAGGATTGGACACAAAACTCAAGGAATGGCTGGATGTGGCCTCGCTGAGGTACCTGAAGTCTGATCAAAGGCACTCACAAGCCGGTGCAGGGCCCTTGTTAAAGAAGGTGGAGATTCCTCTCTGTCTGCTGGAGATGCTCAAATCCTCTGCCCTGGCAACGTGTCCCCTCGCCTTGCAGGTCAGAAATATCCAGACGCAAAAAATCCTTCAGCTTGTCAAAAGCAGTCAGCTGGCTTTAAAGCCCAAATGACTCACTTTTTTGTTGTTTTTTTTTTTTTAATTTCTCTTTTTAATAGTGGCTGCCTGTCTGCTGCTGCCCTTATCTTAAAACAAAATAACCAGCCTCCAGCAACCTTCAGAACAGATCTGTAAAACTCTCCAACTGACTCTAACAAGCAAAGGCAAGACTGTGACAAACCTGCCGGCTTTCTCCTCGTGGATTGGATCATCTTCAGGGAGCGCAGGACTGGCATTTAGAAACGTAGCCTTTGAACTGGTCCTTTTTTGTGATAAAGCTGGTCCCCGGGACGTCGGGGAGGTGACGACAGCAGCTGCTGTGATGAGTCAGTGCAGCGGAGGCTGGGGGATGGCCATGGGGTCGGTGAAAGGGTGCATGTACTGGACTGTGCCCAGCCAAAAAGGTTTGGGGGTTATCTTTGGGCAAGAAATGAGGCCAACAAGGAAGAAATGATTTATTTGTCCCTATTTTTCTCGTCAGACTCCAGGTTAGATGACTTGCTTGAACTTGGAGAAAAGAATAATCACTAGATTTATCTACATCTCTAGGAACATGGGCTTCTTTTTCTGGGCTGCCTATATTATTAATTTATCCAGCTTCTCTCTGCTATATTTCTGTTCTGTGTTGCCCAAACAGATGGGTTCCCTTCCTTCGCTATTGTGAGCGGAGACAGATGCAAATAAATAGGCACTTGTGCTCTGTTGTGTGGTTACCTAGAGAGGCCGTTGTTTGCAAACAAAGGCTGTACCAGGACACAAATAGCCTCGTTTGGTGTAGCCTGGAGATGCACTTTATTAAAAATACTGCCGTGGGGTCCCCCATGCTGCCCTTCAATATTTATCATTGGAGCCGAGTACGGTGGCAGCATCCACCAAAGCAGAACTGATCAAGAGTGCCGTAAGATGCTGACATTTCAGAAGAAAGGAGGAGCAAAATGCATAAGCTCTCCTCCTCTCCCCTCCCAATTCTCTAACCTATTGTTCCTTTAGATGTCTGAATAAATAAAGGAAAAAACACTGCTCGGGAGCACGAGGCAGCCGTTTCGTAACAGCTCACGTCCATGCAAATACAACGTCCAGCTTTCTCCCCTGTCCTGTGAGCAGACCGAGACAGCTGACACACGTTACCTTGCACCACAAACAGTAGCTGCTCGTGGTTTTCCAGGGGCTGGATGCCAGTTTGGGGAATTTCCTCATGGAGCACATGGAAGTAGTGACTGTAGCTGCCAGCTCTCAAAGCCAAGTCCAGCACCTGCAAAGGTGCTGAGATGGAGATGCATCCCTGCCTGGCAACTGTGAACCTCCTGGGAGCAGAGCCTGCCCCATGGGGTTGATGGCTGTGGTGGGTCCTGGTCCAGGACTGGGCATCACGGTGACATGAATAAGATACCAGCGTAGCTGTTGTAGACTCAGTCCCTGTTAAAAATGCAGAGATCATTAAAGCTACACGCCCATGCTTGTCCTGGTTCAAGCTGCATTTAAAATAAAATGTAGGAATCCCAGAGTTGGGTCCTACAAAAGAAAACTGAGTCTCAGAGCAAGAATTGCCTTGTGGTGGAAAATGGCTGTGTGGTGCTGGTCACAGCAGCCCTTCACCCAAAGAGTGCAGCCAGGATTTAGGGTGGCAAGGAGGAGATTCAGGACATTGGAGTGGTACAGAGGCAGGCTGAAAACCATAAAAACATCTCAGGCACCTCAGAAGAAACACCCGAACAGAAACACCTCCACTGAACACAAGATTATAACCACATGACAATAATAACAGCCACAATCAGAGCAATGACGTGGCTTTGCATTTCTGAGCAGCCTTCTCTCCTGAGGAGAAGGTCTAGGCTTCCTTGGTTACCATGTGAGCCTCAGGTCTCAGTCCCTCTGCCTTTGTTTTACCTGCCAGAGTCTCTGCGAGGATTTCAGTGCTCTCTTCGACTGGGTGTTAGTACTTGAGTATTTATTTTAAGAGATGGACAGCAACATCCCTCCAGGAGTCATACCTGCTGCTCATGCTGCGCCTGCGTGGCATTTGGGGCATCGGATGTCAATTAAAAATGCCCCAGGATAAAAATACTGCCATTTCGTTTCTGCTTTTCCAGGAAAAAAGCATGCATTTGGAGTGCAGATGACAGCGGTGCCATCCATACAGGAGGGCAGAGACTCCTGAAGGTGTTGGGCAGACAGGAGCAACGCTCAGCGGCTGCAGCACAGGGAGAAGGCAAGCAGCGTGGGATGGTACCAGTTTTACAGCCCCTGTTCTGCCCTTAATTACGAGCTTAAGTGATGGCTAATAAAGATGATCCAAAACAAATAAATTGAGCTGCTGCTCTAATTAAGCGGCTTTTGCTGTATGCAGTGAGCCAGACCCATCTGTGTCATAGTTCAGCAGAAGCCAGGAGGGTTCCACGAGGGATTCATTTGAATTGCATCTGAACTGCTTCAAGGAGGAAAATGCAGCGCTGACCGTCTTGTTTCCTACACTGCTAGCCAAGAAACACCGGTCTGCTCCCCAGACAGTCATCCTGGGCAGGGGCCCAGTCATTCACATACATTTCATTTGATTGCATCTGCCTTTACGGCAAGAACATTAATGTGAGACCTTCTGTTGCTTAGGGGAGGGAAGTTGGAAGCTGTTGGGAAGCAGCGATGGCTTTTCTGGCCAGATAATATGACAGTAACACTTCATGGCTGTGCCCCTGTTCTTTAACCAGCCCTGTACAGCAGAGACAAGAAGCGATTACTGTTGGACGTATGTTTATTTGATGGATGAAATAAGCTGACAGTCCCCTTGACAAATTGCAGCAAAAGGCTTTTCAGATCATCCATTTCTTCTCACAGGTAGGGGCTGATGCCTAGGAAGGGCAGATGCAAAGGACAGCATATATATGGAGAGAGCCCACGCCATGACTGCCCTGCAGATATACAGCTTTAATTTCAGGAGCCTGAGCTCCCAAACCACAGCCAATGCTCCCGCAAGCCTCCGCTCTCCAGACGTGCAGTGCCCCGTCATCTCTGCAGGTACAGTCCGAAATGCTTAGGGCTCCCTGTGCACACGTGCAAATTTTTGCCTGAGAAATACTGAGCATCTGGGAGATACATAGGATATTTTTCCTCCCTCCTCTGTGTTTTCTATGGAAGAGTGTAGCCTCAGCACCGTATCTTCTATGACCACAGCTGATATTTTAAAATCCACTTGCCCCAGAGAAGAGCCAGTACGTGATCCTTTTGCAGGACTCCAAGCCAGGTTGTGTATGACATCTCGTAACAACATGCCCCGGCATATCTGAAAATGGTACCGGCATTCAGCTTGAGCCTGCTGCCTTCTCCTTCATGTCACCATTAACGCACAAAGGCTAGTGGTCATGACCCTGGGTAAGAAAGGCGCTCTCTCCTTAAGATATCAAGATACCATTTATTGGAACTAATCCTAGAAGAAAAAAGGGGATAGCATAGAAAATCTCACACCTGTTCAGATTCAGGGCACTCCGAGTTGTGCAGCATCAGCTGGATCTCCGATCAGGGCACGGCACCCTGCACAGATCCCATCCATCCGTCTGTCCTGTCACCAATGCTTTGGCCTTTAGAGCTCTTGCAGGATTTTATTAGAAGAAACCAACTCTGTTCCTCACCCCGAGTGCCAAGCAAAAGCATGGTCACCTGCGAACGTGCTGCTTCACTTGAACATAAAGACAAGGACGCGCAGGTGGTGTGACTGCCGGTGCCAAGCAGGAGCTGCCTCCGATACGATTAGCCGGCAAAGTTCACCCTGTGCCAAGGGAAACGCATGGCATGGCACGAGCTGGACAGCCACGTTGTACGTGCGGCACAGCACAGCACCTTCACAGGGTAACTGCTACCTGGACCAGTAACTGCTGGACGTACCGTGATCTTTTTCTTAGGGTCACTACAGTAACAAATAGCCACACTGATTTCTCTAGACCCAAATTTGTTGTCTTGTACTCCCTCACCCATATGCATTCCCATCCACCTTCTGGACAGAGTTATAAGATGTTTCAGCCCAAGCAGCACGTCATTTTCTCTGAAAATACTTTTCTCTGAAAATCATATGCAAACAGCAATGTAGCTTCAGAGCGGGAGATGCCCCGAGGGAAAAGGATGAGCTTGTGGTTAAACCATGGGATGGAGAGTCAGCAGATTGGGGTTTCTCATCCCCTGGCTCTGTAAGCTTTGACTCACTCTGTGACCCCTGTGTGGTTCATGCACGTTCGGTTTCCCCATCTGGAAAACTAGTGCGATGACACCGCAACGGCAGCATGTGGCCATTTATAGCTGCTGGGAACCACCATGGGCGCCTGCAAAGGCACACTCTTTCCTTACAAAAAAATCAAGCCTTTGGGATGCAAAATGCTCCTCTGCAAAGTTCTCCGTGGGTGTGGTTCACTGGAGTTGCAAAGACCTACTTAGATATTTAAACATTTACCCAGCATTTAAATATTTACCCAAGATTGAAAGCATCGGTCAGCGCTCAGTGCCTGGTGCCCTGGGGAGCTGCGCTGTGGGGCCGGACTGCCAGGGGCTGCAGCGACCCTGGTGCCTCCCCAGCCGCCCCGAGGTGGGATGGGGCACTGGGGGGGCCTGGGAGGCCCTGAGGCACCCTTTCTTTTTCCCCATCCATTCCTCCCTGCCTGCGGCTCAGCCCCAGGACAGGGCTTCCTTCACTTCAAGCCCAGCACTGAAGATCTTTGCTCCCACACCATCTTCCTGGAGCATCGCCAGGATCCTCCTTGGCTTTAGCTAGGATTGCTTTATGAAACACTGCCCTGGCGAGAGGATGGTACAGGTTTACCTCCTGCAGGCATCTGTGTTTCAGGATGGGCATCCTGGGACAAGCCTCCTGGAGAGGAGGTGCTTGGGGCTCCTGAGCTGGCAAAGCCCCTGCTCTTGCAGGATGTCCCATCCCCTCCTCTGCAGCCCCACCAGGTATAGTCATCACTGCAAAGGCTTGTGGCATTTGATGGATTGCCCAGAATAATCTAATGCCCTTATACTGGGGAAGTAAATAAAGTTGTGTTCCTCAGGGGAGCTTGTACCTGGCCTGTCCGGTCTGCTCTACCTGCAGGATCTGCAGTCCCTCTGCTCCCCTCTTTCAGCGCCAGTCATCTCCTGCTTCAGCGCCCTCTTCTTCGGATCTCTCCTGCTGTCCTGTCTCCTCTGCAAACACTACTGCCATTGTCAGGGTTGGGTGCGAGTGCAGGGGCCACCAGCCCTCCATAGCTTCATGCACTGGAGAAAGCCCTGCTCTGGGAATTTGACAGCATCTCCAGCCCCCTCTCCCCTTGTGCTGTCCTGTGACAGCATCTCCAGTCCCCTCTCCCCTTGTTCTGCCCTGTCCATTTGCCCTGAAACTCTCCACAACACAAGGGACTGCTGCTTTTCATATTATTTGGGCGAGCCTTACAACAGCATAAGCCCCGCTTTCAAATCATCCCCTTTAATGCTACGTTAGCAAGAAGAGAGCTCGCACTCCTCGCCGATACATCTCCGGGCTCTTTACAGAGGAGAAGAGGGTCTTTGCCCCCATTTTACAAGTGTGGACAGTGGACTTACACAAGTGACTTGTGCAAGATCTCCAGAGAAGCAGCAGCAGAGCAGGAAGATCTCCTAAGTCCCATCCCAGTGAAGTTGCCTAAGAACAGGACATACAAACAGACAAAGGTTACGTGCAGGTTGCAAAAGGTAGAGAAGATAGTAGGAAAGAGGAAGGTTAAATCCAAGATGCAAGGCAACATGATGTCCAGATCTCACCCCCCTACCCCATGTCACTTCCAGTATCTGCCAGCCCATCCCAGCATACACTCCACCATGGTGGTGGGGTGTTCCATACATATTTGCCCTGTCCTTGAAAAAGCAGAGCTCTGCAAAAGTGTTGGGGTTTTTTTGCCTAATTATTTGCACTGAGGAAAGGGGATGACAAGCTGAAAATCCACAGGGCCTCGTGTATCTGCACCAAGGAGATAAAATCCATCAGTGTCTCCTGTAATGATCAACATATACTGAAAGAACAAACATCCCAAATCCATAGCACAAAACTGTCCCAGCACAATAACTGCCCCTCAATGCAAGCTGTTCATTTTCCACCAGGTCGCATGGGACAACGTATCCCGGGGGAGAATCCACACAGCCACAGCAAAACCAGTTGCTGTCCCCGGTTTTGTCTGGTTGAGACTGTGACCCTGTGCTTTAGAGAGCATCAGTGTCTTCTGAGAGATGGGACAGCACAGAGGTTAGTGTGACAACTGGAGAGAACAGGATTTGGTTACTCAGGCTTTGCTGCAGACTCAGGGCAGTGTCTCTCAAACTCATCTGCGGCGGGATGGGAGGGAGTTCATGTTTCTCCCCTTCTCTCTTGCAGGTCCCAGTGGGTGCCCATTACTGCGGGTTAAATTTTGCTGGTATCTTGGCCTGCCAGGGATTGTATCAGGAAAACCATGCTCTTCCCTTCACTCCCGGTGAGAAGGTGACTGATCTGTGCAGAAAGTGTAGAGTGACTAACAAACTAAAGTATTCAATTCTTATTGGGTTAAGAGCAGAGGAGCAGCCCTGGGAAATGAAGGGCACTGCAGGTAAATGGGAGACTCACTTAAGGCATCTTCTTGGAGCCAATAAGACCACCACATTTTAATATCCTCTCAATGTAAAATATTCTGCATTTTCAAGGTAGCATGCAAAGAGCACTCATGCTAGTCTGGTGAAAGCTACAGTAAATATTAAGCTTGCCTGAAAGCTAAGAAAACCAAAGCATAGAGAGGTTTTGAGCAGGGCTGTGTCCTTCTGCCCTAAGCCTAGAGCTCCTCTGTGCTGCAGTAATTCACATAAGCACATGGGACAGCCCAGCATCGTGGGTAGGGGTGCCAGCCTGTCCCTGGGCAGACGTGCCACCCTGGCACCCTTCAGCTTGGCGTGGACACAGGGACTGTTCCCCTGCTGAAGGCATATTCTCGCCCCTTGCAAAAAAAACCCTCTGGCCCTCAGCCCCTGTGTCTTTCAATGCACAGGCGATGCTTATGTGGTCCTTCTTGCACCAAGCCCTTCAGGCTGAGCCATCTCCTCTGGCTTTGCCCATCCAGGAGCCTTGTGTCTTGTGCCTTGATAACACTTCTGAAGTCCAAGGGCGTGAAAATGTCCCCTTTCCTCTGCAAAAACATATTGGTATTCCCAAGTAAAAGAAATCCCTACCTAGTTAAGCAAATGGTTGCTGTCTGCTGGGCTGATGCTGCCATCTTCTGCCCACCTGGTGCTTTGCTGCCAAAAACTTCCCCAGCCCTTGGCCCAGGGACCTGCCCATGTGCAAGGTAAAGGAGATGAGAAAAATGCAGGAATGTAAGAATTTAGGAATGGCATCCTGGTCCCTCATCCGTCACTGTGGGTGGAGACCCAGATGTGTGCCACCGGCGTTGTCCTCTTCGAGCCCTTCCGTCGTGGTTGTGGTTGCGAGTGAGAGGTGCTGCACTCTGCCAGATGAAGGAGAAGGCATAGGCTCTGCTGAGGAATCACATTCAGAAGATGAAGGGGGTAAATGTGTGCAGTTAATGCAATTGCTAAGTGGACTGTTATTAGACACAGCTTGAGCTGTTGGGGGTTCTTCCTGAAAACGCAGGAAAATCAAATGCTTAATTCAGAGAGAACAGCAGGACTGCGCGATTTCTCTCCTGACACCCATCCAATAAGAGTTTTTTGGCAGGGATACAGAGTAATTGGTGTGACTGGCACTAAAGCTATGGCAGAGTGTGTTCTTGATCAGAAGGTAAGGATACAAAGCATTTGTTTTCCAAAATTGGAGAAGACTTTTGCATCTTTGTTCGGGGCTTTAGTTCTGCCAGAGCCACGGCCTCGCAACCCTTTGATTACTTTTTTCCCTTCCCCTGGCACCACTGGCAGAGTGGGATGCCTGGGGGGAGTTTTTCCCAAACAGCAGGCTGTTAAAAGATACAAAGAAGTGTTAAAACAAACCTTTTCACATACCAATCCCCCACGATGCCTCGCCATGGCTTCGGTTCAGCAGAGCTTCAGCCCCATCCCTCCTTGGGATTGTGCTGCAGGTCTCTGTACGCAGATGTTGTGGCAGATCCCCGAAGGTGTCATACGAGGATGCGGTGGCATTGCCGACCACCTACGGCACAACCTCGCCGGTTCTTGATCAGAGGGCATGGCTTCAGCCAGGGTAAGCGGCAGCAGCAGCAGCTCAGAGGGCAACACATGAAGCATAACCCCAAACCTGGGCATTTCAGCTGTCAAAAGTGTTGTGGCATCTCGTCCCTTTTGCACACATCTGTACAAGCTGGGGCAGATCATTTCAGGTTTGCGCCTTGACTTTCCGTCTCTCTAAGAGGGAAGGGAGAAGGGTGCAGATCCCATGGAAGTGAGGATTGCAGAGCATCCAGGGGGGATGCAGCCAGCACGTGGTCAGCAGCCCCGACCTGTTGCCTTTCAACAGTATTAAATTGTCAGGGACTGCAGGAAAGGCAGCTCTTATAAACTAAACCCACAGATACTGTGGGAGCTTTAAAACTGTTCAATGTGAACTTTCTACAAAGAATTTGATGTTCCTGGTGAACCTGTTCAGCACTGAGAGGCTCTATAAACCTCAGGCCACATGCAGTGGTGAATTAATTCCCCATTCCCCTTGCTGGGAAGTGTCCCGAGCAGGCAACATTGCATAGCTGTCTCAAAGATGAGCTTGCTGTCCATGTGCGTCTCTCCTGATGAGGTCTAGGGCAGCAGCTCTGTTTTGGAGGAGCAGGGTCATAACGCTCTGCCTTTGCTGGGGAGATGTGGTGGGGGAGGTCTGTAACTCACTGGATTTTCAGTAGCAACTGAAATGCTGAGTTCTCTGCTCCTCTGAAATACGGAAACATCACTAGGCAAAGCCGTAGAGATTAAGCACCTTCCCGACGTTCATACAACAGCAGAGGTGGGGACAGCCTGCAGAAATCAGGTCTACACCTTGATTCATGCAATCCTCCTCCCCCTGCCCCACAGCAGAGGCAATTACGCCGTCTGTCTGAATGGTAGGGGAATGACATTTTCTCTACAGCCTGGAGTTAATGTACTTCTGCTTATAAAGTCATCCAGCAGACGTGGTTCCTTGCTTAGCAGATCATTTCAGTTTGCAACATCAAAGCTTTGTGCTGGGGCAGTGCCAGCGCCTTGGGTTCGGCTGAGCCCAGGGAGGGGACAGACCTCCTTTCCAGAGAGGTACCCCTCAAATGGCTGCGGTACCCAGCACACCCCTGATTGCAGGGGGGATTCTTGTGGCCTTGAAACATATTGTCCCCTTCAGAAATCAATGACATGTTTCTGCTGTGCCGTATACATATACACATTTTAAATATATACAGAGAAAGAGTTGGGTCTCTAGCTCCAGCTTCCTGTTTGCTATAGAAAAAATAAAAAAGAAATATACCTCCAGCCTGAGATGCTCTGTGCTTCTCTGAGCAGAGCAGCTTTTGCACTGGGTGGTGGGTTTTCCTTTGGTCTCAGGTGATAGTGGCAGCTGGAAGTGACCCCAAATACGAGCTGGCTCTGAAGAGCAGCATGAGCCACAGCATGAACTACAGCTGGAGCAGGCAGAGAGGAGGTGAAGATGCTCAAAAGCAGCAGAGCAGTCAACGTGGCCATCGAGGCCATCGGTGGAGACCTCTTAAGGCAGCTCTGCAAAGTTGCACTGAAATAAAAGCCCTGCCTTGCTCTGCCTTATGACAAATCCATGCAAGCACAGGCGATGCTGTTGACTTGTTTGAAGGTTTTGCTGCCCTTTGGGGCAAGGTTAAGCAAATGTGTTGGGTTCTGTTTGCAGAGATGCATCCAAGGGGAAGCTACTTTAGGGTCCAGATACAGCCGACCACCTCCCACGGGCAACGTGCTCAAGCTCCCTCTGCATGCAGAGGGGATGGGGGTGGGACAGGACCTTGGCTTGTGGCATTTTTTAATTTTTTTTTTTTTTTTTTAGAGTTTTAAGTATGTTCTCCGCAAACTGACACTGAAGTACAACAGCCCAGACCGGAGCATTTCATACCGGAAAGCTCAGCATCCACAGCTCTTCAGCCCTCCTCAGCATGCAGGTACTGCCTCAGGACCAGGTGCGAGACCTCTGCTAGATTTGTCTTCTTTCCCCCCCTCTCTTTGCAGGGAATGCAGGATTGTGAGGATGGGTTTTACCAGAGGAAAAATCCCCTCGATTCCCACCAACCTGCTGCTTCTGAGGAGTGTCTGCCACAGGAGTGTACTGGAGTCAGTACCAGGAAGATGATTTCCCCATTTTTTCCCCTCTACTATCTCCTCCATTCCCCAGTATTGCCAGGAGGGAAATATCCATCCCCGTGTTAGAGCAGTCTTCAAACTGGAAGAGGTAAGCATGGAGCAGATTTCTCAGGATTATTTTAGCAAAGCTTTTTTTTTGTAGGTAGAAACAAGTTTTTGTGTGCAGTTAGGCCCCTGGCACAGAAGCCTCCAGAGTCCTCCTTCTCTAAGAAATAAAAATACTAAATCAAGAAATCCCATTTTCCCCTCACCCTTTTTAATTTGGGTTTGAGCCAGGGAGCCATTAACTCCTGGTTCAGTACTGCAAGGCTGTACTCAATGGCAAAAATCATATAAAGCCACTCACTCCCATACCAAAGAGTTTGTGGTCTTAAAGAAGAATAATATGCTGGGATAATATTTTAGAAGTGGATTAGTGGATCCTGCTGTGCCTTCATTTGCATTTTTCCCCCTGAGCACCTCTGAAGGTGTTCAAAAGACTTTTTTCCTCATTTGATGGTATTTTAATCCTTTAAAAATGGCTCAGCTCCCCAGAAATATTTGTGTAGCCACCATCCAGCACGCTTCCCATCCATCAGGGAAATAAGTTAGAGGAATACCCAGGAGCTGGTCTGATCCCGAGTTATTTCAGTCCCAGCAGTGGGTCCCAGGGGTGGAAAGCCCAGACTCAGATGCAGAATTCTCCCATGCATTCTCTTTCTGCCCCTTCCTTCTCTGCAAAGCCCTGCTGTGATGGCCATCACCGTAGATACCCGGGGCTTTGTATTTGCAGGCAAATGAAGCCTTCAACCACATGCTCCAGTGCAAGTCCCAGGAAAGGTCATCATCTCCATGAAGTAAATGCGCTGTTTCCCCAGGACTCAGCCAGAGGAGGAGACTCCCCAAGCTCCCACCCCAACAGTGGAGGAGCCAAATGAGCCAGTGACACAACTTAGTTTCGGTGACTTAAGAAGTTGCTGCATGTCAGCTGAACAGGGGTAGCTGTTGATGGCCGTGTGCTTTTAGCCTGTCCCCTTTCTTGGCTCAACCACCAGCTGGAAAAGCTCCTGCCAAGGCGCATGAATGTCCTGTATCACCACAGCTGCAGGAACAGTAATTTTGACCAGGTTGTCTGGCCTCCCAAAATCTTGAATATATTTACACAGCACTCAAAATCTGACCCAACAACATTTCTCAGTGGCAGAGTCACATATATAGTCCAGACGTAAGCTGACTTCTTACACAGCTTGTCCAACCCCATCAGTAGGCTGTGGGCCATTTTTCCCTTATTGACAACAGCCTCATATCCTGTGTTGGCTGTGATTATTGGTTATGGGAGCAGAGGAAAGTAGCTGACTTCCAGCTTCTTTTTACATAGTTTGAGCTGTACAAAGAGCAACTGAGGCTAACTGGGGTCCCACCAATCCCCATTTGGGAGCCACTGTCATAGAACATCAGAGCAGTGCCCCGCCAGGCATCCGATAAGCAGCTTGACAGAAAGGTCTGATCTGAAATGAGGACCAAAATGAGAAAGACATGGGTGGAGGCGTAAAGGTTTGCACATATGTTTTGAACAGGGAATGAAGTCACTAGCCCATCCTGCCACCAGTAGTGACCAGCAAGGAAGGGAGACTGCTCTCCTGCCTTCCCTCCCCTTTGCCCACCCACATTCCCAGTCACTTCTGCCTGGGGAGAAGGAATGTGCTCTTGACCCTGTGTCAGTCCAGCTTGGTCCCAGGAGGGGCGATTATAGATACCGTTATCTTCATAAGCATCGCTGCAAACAAAAGGAACCTGAAACTCTGGTAACGAGCTGGCTATACTCTTTGAAGCTTCATGAGAGAGACTTGAAGTACAACGGACTGTGGAGACGCAATAGTCAAACCATTTCAGCTGACAATACTTAAGTTTGTCTGTGCTGCGCTCTGCTGTTCCAGCATTGCATAGACTCTAGCTGCAGAAGCCGCTTCGGTGTTGCCTTGATTACAAAGTGCTTCCTCTGCTGCAATAACCCTCCTGGCTTTCTTAGCGTGCCTTTATTCCAGCAGCCACTCCAGTCCTGCTTTGCAGTGCCTTAGACCCTGGAGGAAGTTATTTAACTCCCATCCATCCTTTAGAAGCTTTGCAAATTCATCACATTGTGCACAGCTTCTCATTGCAGAAGAAAAGAAGTGGTTTTTAGCTTATTTCACTGGTAATAGCAGAAAATGGTCTATTGCAGCAAAGAATTTATCCAAATAAGCTGTGAGCTGTAGCTGTCCCCTAGATAACATCTAGCTCATTTTAGTGTCCTGAAAGCCCTCGACAAGTATCCACAATTGGAGCATCATTGTGCTTTGGGTAAATGTGCTGCATGAAGATGGTGGTCAGCAAAGACCACTCAACAGTGGTTTCATTTTATATGTTCAAGCTGTCCCCTAAATTACTGACAACACCTAAAGTTAGTAGTCTGCTGGTAGTAAAGTAGTTAGTCTGGTGGTGGAAGAGCAGGACCCTTACCCTGTTGCACCCACTGAGCTTCCAGCAGTGTTTAAGGACTTCAAGTCATACATTACACCTAGGTTACTGCATTTATTAGCCTTCAGTCATCATCCTTCTATTGGCTTGCTTTGTTGAAATAGTATCTTTAGTGTCTTCAGGTCACACCACAAGGGGTTCCACAATTTAGTTATACATTATAGATACAGAAAACTAAAACAAACTGATTTTAAGTCTATCTGACAGTATTTTTTTATATTATTTTTATTACAATAAGCCCTGAAGAAACAAGTCCTTCACTACAAAGTGCTGCTTATTTCTACCACATCTTTTCTTGATTTGCCTTTTCCCAAGTAGAAGAGTTTTCAGGCCTTCAGAAACCCCCATGCCTTACAGCCTTTCAAGAACTTCTGCTTTTTACTCACAAATACTTATTTTAGACAAAGTAAAAAGCATCTTTTTAATCTCATGGCTGTAGAACATATTTCAGGCTTTAGTCTCTACTTAGCCTGATATCCAACTTCAATAACTGTTTCACTCTAGCTCTGCCTTCTTCATCAACCAGCCCCACAGCAGAAACCCCCCTTTCCCACTCTACCTCTCCATAAGCCCCTGCTGGGCCTCTCAGTGCTTTAATAAGCTTCAGTGGCCCTGACTGGCCTCACCTGAGCATCCCCACCCACAGGCCTGGGGCCCTATATAAGCTCAGCCTGGGGGCTTCATTTTCTTTCTAAGTTGTGTTGTAGGAACACCAATCTCTAGCTCAGCAGAGCCAGACTGGCCTTAGATCCTCCTGCTTCTAGACCCAGCCAAGTGTGTTTGACCTGAGTACTTTCTCTAGACCTGATTCTGACCTGTGTACTAACTTGCCAGCTGGACTTTAGACCCATCTCATTGCTATGGAGGTGCCTGATGCCTAGACCTGGGGGCTTTCAATGCTCTTTCCTCTAGGTCCTCCAGCTCCTAGAGGAGGTGAAACCTCCTTTGTTACTTGCTTTTATATCCTAGTGTTAGCAGTTGATTTTTTGTTGTTCTTGTTGAAGATCTTCCACCATCCAGGTGGTTCCTGTGTGACACCTTTCCTGGAGCAGAACTGTTTGGTTGTCCCAGTGTCTTCCCTTTGCAGCAGGAGCTGTGAATAGTGCTGGGCTTTCCTTTGCCTTGGTTCTGTAGGTCCTGCTGCCCCACTCTGCACCCACATCTGGGTGGTGGGAAGCACCCTTGGGACTCATTTCCATGTGACCTCCTGCAGCCTAGTCCTGGCACCCCACACTGAAGCTCCCCGGTGCTGTGAGAAGGTTGTGCATCCCACCCAGACTTCATTCAGCTGAGCTTATAGATGTCAATAAGCTGGTTGGGTGCAATGGTGGGTATCTGCTACTGCTTGCTGAGTAATTTGTTATTGCCTTCTCCTCAATAGACACTTGTCAGCCCCATGCTGGGGTAGCTGAGCAATTTGGGAAAAGGGCATGCTGTTGGCCAGGGTGTATCACAACCCTGCTAGGTAGAGTTAAGTGAGGGAGAAAAATTGTGACTACCCACAGGGTGTTGCCTTTCTCAGAAACCGTGAAGGATTTCTTCAGCTCTTGAAAATGTCTGGAGTTTTAGTACTTAGAATCAGCAAAAATTGGAGTGGAATATCAATGGAGCACAGCTTTCAAAAACTCATTTTCCTTCTCCTTTCAAGCTGACAATAGGATTTTAAGGAAAACTTTTAATAATGGATATACTTTTGAATAATGGATGTTTTGCAGCTGAAGTCCCTTGACTTTTCTCTCTGTGCCTCAATGAGAAGCCTTTTAATTGCACAACACATGGAGAGGAGGTACAAAATGTTTTGTGTCTTGTGCTGCTTATTAACTGATGTGTATGCTCCCATTAAACATTCAGAGATGGGTAAGTGTATCCCAGCCCGAAGCTGTATGTTATGCATGTTGGGTTTTTATCAGCTAAGGATCTGGCAAGGGATGTTTTGTATTTTTCTGTCATGGCTGCTTGTAATTGTCCTCTTTTTATCGTGGGTTGGATCTTTCCTGCTTCTAGGGCGTTGTTCCACATGAAGAGCTTGCACCTTATTCATGCTCTGGGCTCGTGCGATGTGGTGTGAGGTCACCTTGCGAAGTGAAAAAGCCTCCTGAGCTTAGACCAGGGAACAAACTTTTAAATAGGGTTTTCCAAAACAGTAGTGCTTATGGCGAGGGTTTTGCTGAGAGATGGTTGTATGGGGTGAAAGTGTTGCCCTGGTGTCTCTGCCAGGTGGGATGCTGTGCCATGGTGTGATGGGGAATCTGCAATGAGCAATTTGAGACCCCTGTGAATTAGCTGTGTGGGATGTGGGGAGGGGAATTAGCAAGGACAGTGGTCGTTTGGGTCTTCCCTGCTCTTATTCTAGCATGCTGCTGTCTGCCCCTGGTGCTGGTTCTTCTCCAAGTTAATTCGGCTGTCATGAAAGTTTAGCTCTGCTGCAGGAGGGAAAAGGCAAGTCCCTGTGCCCCTGAAAAATATAAAGAGTGGATTTGGGGTTAATGTTTTTTTTTGTGCTCTTTGTCCTCAGTTTCCCCAGTCCCAGCCCTTTGTGTGAACCCAGATGGGCTCAGCTGAGCAAAATCTTCCTGTGTTAGTACTTCTCTAACTTTTGACTGCACAAAATGCCCTTAAAACAAGAAGCTATGATCCCCATCAGCTCCCCAGTTTTCTTTCCAAGCACAAATCCTGCCCAGAGACTGAGCCTCAATGAATAAATGCTGCTGGAGCCCAGCTCTGTCCTGCTCCCAGCATCCCGGCTGCAGGGGACTGGAGGCTCAGCTTATATAGAGAAATCCTGTGAGTCTGGAACAGTTTTAACTCTTGCTATTAGACCCCAGAAGTACCTATGGAGGCAGCTTGCTGGGGTGGCACAGAGGGTCCCCTGGGCTCCCTTGTATCAGACTTCTCTCTTTCACTTAGAGGTTTTTGGTGATTCTTGTCCCTGCACACCATGGGAGGCTGCCGGCCAGATTTCTGGCTTTAAACAGTGGTCGTTCTCTCTCAGTTTTGCAGCTCCTTGCCTTAGAGGACAACTGCAATTTAGTTTTATTTCACAAAATTTGACATGACTTGAGACTGTGATTTACTGGCCTTGAAGGATATGGTATATGTAACTGTGGAGGGCATAAGTGGCTTGTCATGGTAGAGGAGTCATAAATTGAGTTGAAAAAAAATGAGGGTAACATTACTGTCCAACTTTACAAGGTAACACTAAGAACAGGACACAGAGAAGCCATCTGTAACTGTCAAGGGTCTTTATTGTCCCTGATTGTGTGTAATAAAGCTCCTGAACAAGACCTGTGGTCTCAAATACGAAGGCAACCAATGTTCAAGTGCCTGAAAAGACACAAGATGGCAATCTTTTCAAAAGGACACCCTGGAATATCTGGGGGCTAAAGATTTCCAAGCTATCAGCTTTCCTCGCACTGGCATTTGCTGGAGACCTTGGGAAAGAGTCTGGGTCCAGGTAGGACCGCAGAGGCCCACTCCTCCCTCCGTGGCCACCAGTAAAGGAGCCTGAAGGTATGTGGGGTGAGGTGGAGATCTCTGAGGGCGTCAACACAAGCAGGGCTGGTAGCCCCGGCTGTGGTCCGATCCAGACAGGAGCTCAGCATCCCTCCCCTGCTCATTCATGGCACATGGTGATGTTTTTTCTGGGGCTTGTTTTGGCATCTGCACTCCCCTCTTTGCCTTCTGTCCCCTCCATATTTTCCAACAGACACAGATCCAGAGGGATGTTTCATATAGCAAAGCTATTTTAGACAAGGAAGAATAACCTCCTCTTGTGTTTTGTGTTTTTTTTTTTTTTTTTTTTGCTTAATGCCAGAAGAATAGCTTCAGAATTCGTCTCACTTAAAAATTAATTTTCCCTGGTTGAGCAGGGGGTGGTGTGGGGAGGGTGGAGGAATTACTTCTGCTCGGTTTTCATTGTTTGCCCAGTGAATATTTCCAGGCCTCTTGGTTTTATATGTTAATTTTCAGCTTAAAGGTTGTAAAGCATTGCAATGTGGCAAGGCGAGAGGAGCAGTGTGACAGTTTCCAGGCTTCTCATGCTCGTTTTGTCTGCAAATGGTTGAATTTGCAGTGTGTAATGATCTCTGTAAGGCAGTTAGCAGCGAGATAAACATCAATTTTATGGCTGGGAAAACATAAGGGGTGTTGCACAGAAAAACAGGAGGACCTGAATACTGAAAGCGCTCTGACCTCCTCAAAGCAGTTGGGTTTAGCTCTTGCATCTCCGTTGGCTCTCGTGCATCCCAATCCCTTCCCAAGGTGGGTCAAGCCAGGCGAGATGCCGTGGCAGAGCCTGCCAGGATGGGATGCAGGAGCCGCACAGCCTTTCCTTTAGGGGAGGGGGATGCAAGTAGCAAGCACTTAGTATTCACAGCCAAGAGTTACGAGGTTTTGCTGAAGTGGGAACAAAGTAAGGCAAAGACTTCAAAGTTTTTTGGGGCTTGCTTTGTAGTAGGAGCTCATGCAGGAGGCTGGAGTTACCTTTCCAGCCAGACTGGGGACTTGTTAAGGCACTTTGCACAGATGTGCTTTGATTTCCACAAATAATGGCTTTTTGCAGCTCTGCTTCTTCATTGGATATGATGCGGGGTGTAAAATGCTTTTTCTTAATTTGCTGTGTGCTGAATGCCTTTGGAATGCAATTAATATTCTTGCCTAGGTCTCAAAATTAATAAGCATGTCTGGATGTTGCTAAATGTGACTGTGTATGTGCGGGGGGTGGTGGTGGGAGGGATGGCTCAGTCCCTCGAAGCTGGAAACAACATAATGTGGGGAAGAAAGGCGCAAAACCATTGGTGAAAACTTAAGCCCACAAACTGGCTCTGGGGAAATGTTGTGCAGCGGATCAAATCCACATGATGGTGCTAATGCAGTGGCTGCAGGTGGGAGCAGACATATCTCGGGTGCTTCGGGAGCCACCACCTTCCTTCCACTGGGATGTCCCTGTGGGACATCCACCCAAATGCCATCCCCAGCTGGAGCAGGGGCTCTTACCACTCCTTCCCTGTAAGCCTGGGAGGAGTGATCAAGCTAATTAGTTAATTAGCTGCCATTGAGACTGATTGAGGATGAGAGCTCTCCCCATGCTGGTGCAGGTGCCCAGCCTGCCTGGGAACCTGAGCTCCTGGGTTTCCTGGGTGGTTTTAATTTTCCTGGTCTGTGTGGGACATGTAATATCCTGTCAAATGTCTCAAATGCTGGCAGTGTGCTCAGGGCTGGTGTTTTCACTGTAAAGAATATTTAAGATGAGTTTTCATGTTTTATGTAGCTCATTTACTGCTTGCATTTCTGCCACGCAGATGTGATGAGAGATGAGCTGGTTTCAATTTTTCGTTTTGACTGTAGCCAGCCTTTTCAAACTCCCCTGCACTGTGACATGATGCTTAAGACATCTCCACAAAAAATGTGTGTATATATATCTCTCTCACATTTCTAGGGGGCTAAAGCTCAGAGATGAACAAAGCTTCCTATTGATGCCATTTAAAAAAAAAATAATCTCATCTCAGAACCAATTAGAAACAACACAAATCACCTAAAAATAGCTTCAGGTACTGAAGCCACCTGGATTTCTCCTCTTAGCCCCATCAGAAATCTTTGTAACCTTTGCTAATTTTTCTTACCAGTTGGGTTTGGTGTGGGGACGGACTGGCTCGAGTGTCCGGGGCTGGCTGCGAGCGGAGCCCCAATGCACTGCACAAACACCCGGCGGGCATGAAGAAAAATGTTTTCCAGCTAATCTTGTTACTGTGACAACAACAGTGAAACCTTTTAAAGCAGAAAAATATTATTTTTTCTAAAGCAATGGTGGTGTCCCTTCAGCTCTGCCTGACAAGTGTGATCTGTAGCGTGTGCTGCCTGCTTCGCAATAGTCCTGTAAGCTCGATGGCAGTCCTATGGCACAGAGCCTGAATTTCCAAGCAAGCTATGAATCCTTTTAAAATAGAAATTTCTTGGCTAGAAGTGATACAGTTAAAGGGTTACCCTTTTCTTTCGCCTCTTTCTAGCCCATTTGGTCCTTTTATCTCTGTTTTTTCTTCCTTCACTTTTCATTTACCAGCTCCTTCCCCTGGCTTTCTCCTCTTCCAACGCACTTCTCTGCTTTTTCCTTTAAATTGGTGTTCCCCAGCGGTCTGTTTTAAGCCACTTCTGCTTGATGTTGCTGGTAGTGTCTCCTGCACCTCCTTCCCTAGCACGGACCAGTACAGCGTTCCCACTCATCTCAAACACAAACATCACAAGTTGCAGCCACTTTTATGCAAGTCAAGCTCCCGAGTCGTCTTCGCAACCCAGATCCCCCGGGTTTGGCTGGCAACCTCAGCCCAAGAAGCTGGGGCTGCTCTCAGCCTCTTCATGCGATGCTGGTTGAACCCTTGCAGGTTCCCAGTATAAATTTGTGTGGTTGCTAGAAAACAGCAGTCACCTCTTGGCTAGAAACCTAAAATTATTAGCCAGCAGCTAAGTGGAAGTATGATATATGTATTTATATATTAAAAAAATGGGTTCCTCATGGTCTTTAGGGATCCTTTCTAGCTTTCCCAGGAGACCTGACCTGTCCATACAGACCTTTTACTTTGTTCAGAGCTTCCCAAAGTTTTGAAGGGCAGCTGTGAAAGGAATAGGAGATGTTTAATTTTGTTCTGCTGAAGCAGCTTGGCAGTACAAAGACAGGGCTTCCCCTGGTTTGCATTTCTTCCAGTTGGCTCTTGGTACAGCTGAGTGCTAAG
Organism: Oceanodroma leucorhoa; assembly: GCA_030449065.1. NCBI lineage: Eukaryota > Metazoa > Chordata > Aves > Procellariiformes > Oceanodroma > Oceanodroma leucorhoa. The sequence goes on from JASVER010000113.1 coordinate 1,512,690, forward strand.
GATATCTTTTTATTTGAAACCTTGAATCCTGCAGAGACCAAGTGCTTATTTCTTAGGATCACCAGGGAAAATTTCTTACTGTCCCAGTAGGGTGGAAATTTCAAGCTCTGAAGCTATAATATATGTAGCCTTCCAACATCATTAAAATAGGGTTTTGCCTGACAGTGCCACTGTGGTGCAATGAATAAGATCCTGCCTGCAAATTCCAAATCAATTGCTGTTGCGGTACCACAGTGCAGGTAATTTGGAGGAAAATACTCAGGGAAAGCCAGGACTGTGAGGGTGTGGGAAAAAAAAGAAAAGAAAAAAAGAAGGAAAAAAAGCTGGTTTTCTGCCAGTTATCTCATGTTTCTCTGTGCTGCCCTCGGGCTGAAATCTGGCTGCTCGCACTCAGCAAACGGTGGCTCTGGGGGTTAGGAAACTGGCGTGCTTTCCCTGGGGAGAAGATGGCACGTCGCTAGGCTGCTGGGTGGAAGATGCTGGCTCTTATATCCAGCTTTTACTGCGGTTTTCTATTATGCCATCTGCCTTAATTTACTCCTTTTTCAGTCTTTAAGGTGCCCAGGGGGGTTTGGGAGAGGGTCTTTAGGCAGGAATCCCTGGTTGCTTATAGAGTGAGGCCGTTACTGCACTGTAACGACTTAAAGGAGGCAGCGCCGGGGTGGACCCTGGCTCCATCCTGCCCAAATTCTGCCCTGGGCAGCGGCCGGTGGGACAGACGTTATTTGCTGTGGCTGGGTCTGGATTAAACCAACAGGTTTTATTTATTATTATTTAGGAAGCGTGAGGATGTATAGAGGAGGATACTTATGGCATAGAAAAAAAAAACCCATGGGAGAAATATCTGGCTTTTTTTGAGCTCGGAGGGCTTGCACGCTCCATCTCTTGGGTGAGAGGAGGCACAAGTGACGGGGAAGGAGACCCTCAGGGATGCAAACAGCGGCGCAAATCCCCTCGGGAGCCGAGCGAGCAGCCGAGCGGGTGGGCCGGGGGCGGAGGCGCGGGGGCTGCCCTTTGCCCCCCGCGGCGGCCCATGTGGCAGTGGACTTTGGCAGCGGCGCCGGGGAGCGGAAGAAGGGCCCCGGCGGCCTCCGAGCAGGTGTGTGCGGCGGTGGGAAACCCTGGCCAAAAAATTAGGGGGGCCCTCGGTGGGACCAAAAGGATGGGTGTCTGGATGCTTATGCCCGGGGGCTATTTAGGGCAAGGATTTAACCCTGATTTCACCTACAAGGGGCACAAACTGAGCCGCCTCTGTTCAGACCCGAGTGTGTCATCGTCCCCTCCCCAGCCTTGAAATGACCCCCAAATGCCTTAAACTTTGAGTGTGAGAGGGGTGACAAGTGGGTCAGACAGCACCTGGCCATCTGCCCGTGTCGGAGAGGTTCGTGAGCCTTTGGGGGGGCACTTTGGGAACCGATGCTGCAAGAGGAGACGTGGGGGGCTTGAGGGTGGCATCCCCCCCCCCAGCAGTGGGGGCTTCACCCATGTGTTGCCCTGGGCTCTCCTTAGGGTTTTCTCTTCTGCGTGGGACCGTTATAATTAAATCTGGTGTCTGCTTGAACTGCTATATGCTTGCTGGAGCTGAAAGGCAGGAGGAAATCCCTGTTTCCACCCCACCTCATAGCTCACAGGAGCAAAGCTCCATTTCTCCCTGCCTCTGTCCCTGCTCCTTTCTTTGAGAATAACTCTCCCTGTCCTGCTCATAGCTTTGCCAATATTCCTTCCCCTACCACATATAAAATGAGGTTTCACCGCCTCATCACAGAGGTAAAGCTGGTTTGTCACCTGCCTGGGGGGAGGCTGTGGGTGGTGGTGCTCGGGGAGGCTGGCTGGGGGTGCGGGAGGATGCTACCCGGACATTACTGCTTGCTCTGGGAAGAGCTGGATGCCCGTTGCTTTCAAAAAGGGACCGTTTCATCCTGGTGCTTTAAGGGGAGCTTCAAGTTTAGGCAAATGGGGAGGTGGGTTTTCCTTGCCTCTGGCCATTTTGGAAAGGGTGGTGGGTTTCCAGCAGGCTCCCAAAAGCGGAGAGCAGGTGGCAACAGGCTTCACGGGGGGGCTTTGAGGGGGGTGAAAAAGCTGCTGATCAAATGCACTGTGGTTTATCTCATTGCTTGCAGGCCACTAAAGCCATTTGGGACTTAACCCCCACCCCCCAAAACCGGAGAGGCTCTTGCTGGCAAGCTTGTGATGGACCCCTGGGCCCCCCCCCGGCAGAGGCAGGCACCCCGGGGGCCGTGGGGAGAGGCCCACCGCGGCCCCCCACCACAGCCCCGGCGGCAGCCCCTCCGCGCGGGGCCCCCACCTCAACCTGGCTCCCGGGACGGGGGCCACCTCCCCGGCCACCCCCGGGATGAGGGCCACCACCCCCGGAGGGACGCCCGCAGACCGGCTTCCCGGGCTGAGTGCTACGACAGCAGCTACCCCAGCAGGCCGTACTCCAGGTGAGAGCTACCTCACTGTGCGATGCTTTAGGTGATTAGGTGCGATGATTAGGTGATGTCCAGCCCTTACAGCAGCCGGTGACTTCTATACGTAAGGCTGCGTAGCAGTTGCGGCTCTGATTTCTTCTTACAGCTGCGACTTCTGCGGTTGCCATTTTACAGGCTTCGTCTCGGTCCTGAGGTGCATTTTTCCCGAAGGTTTGATTAAATGCAGTTCTTTTTTACGAAGTGCAAGGTGAACAATAAAAATACAAATGGGTAATATAGGAGCAAAAGGGAGCTTGCAAGCTCAGCTGCTGAAACAGCGGAAGGTGGAAGGATAAAATGTGGGCTAGAGGATGCTCTCGGTGCTGAGAAAGAGCTTTGAGCATTCCAGTAAATTTGGGTTGATTTGCCTGAGTTATTGCCCTCTGCGAGTTATGGTGTGGATACGCAGGGTTTTGTGTTGAGGCTGTGATGCTCGCACCGGGAAGGGGGGTCTTGCACAGAGCTGACCAAATCTCTGTGTAAATTGTGAAGGGTTAAGGTACGTGGGTGCCGGGTGGGTGGCTTAGGCTGGGGCTGAGCTCCGGCGCAGGGGGAGACCTGCTGAGCTGTGAGGTGGACACGGTAGCTCCAGAGCTTGGCAGAGAAGGTGCTTTTGGGGGACCTCTCCTAAAATGTGCGTGAAAGTTGATCCCCATGACAAGTCCACACTGTCGAGCTGAAATTGGGCATCTCCTGAAACTGCAGTGCACAGCTTTCTCATAGATGGGGATGGGAAAGTATCCAAACCTCCTGCTGCTCCTTCCAGGTGTGATGCTGGACCAGTTTCTGGCCCTGCTGCTGAGCAGGACACCTGGGCAGCGGACCTGAGTTTATTTCTGTCACCCTTTCTGCCTCCAAAGGTCCCATCTGGGATGTGAGTCTAACCCTAGATGTGGTCCAGAACCTGCAGCAGTGCCCTTTCTCAGACTAAGTATGTTGTGTTGCGTTTCAGGCAAGGATATGAAGACCCCCACTGGCAGTATCCAGCAGCCAGCTATGGGGATGACTACACCTACCAAAGCCACCAGTGGCAGCCGGTGGCCTGGCAGGATGACAGAGGTACAGGCTTATCCTTTGGGTCTGGGGATGGGGGCAACTTGCTTGCAGGAGAAGAGGACATGCTTTCTCCAGGATGGGTTCTTCTCCCAGGGCTTGCACATCTCCAGGGCTTTCTCTTGCCCACGCTCCTGGGCTATTGGTGCTGTTCTCCCCGTGCAGCACTGCCCTCAGTTTACATTTGAAACGTGGGCAGGAACTAGGTGCACCCAAAGGAATGTTTGATCTTGATCTCCATGGCTAAAAACCTGTGTCATTCCCAGTTCCAGGCTGAACTCGATGCTGATGGGGCTGTGTGATCAGGGTGCCCGGGGCCTTGCTTTTGCTGTTTCTGGAGTTCCTGGGCTGAAGAAAAGGGGAGGGAGGAAAGGACATCAGTGCTGTGTTGGCAAACGTGTACAGGGCTTTATCATACCCCCAATGTGTTGGTCTAATTTGGAAGCAAATGGGGTGTGCATGGCAAATTGCCTGACTCATTGCTGTTCTTTTGCAACTTCATTATGGCTTGTTGCTCTGGAGGGGCAATGCTAAATCTTGATATTCTCTCTAGACCTGAGACAGGGAGAGCCTTATGGCAAGAGTACCAATTACCGGGACCAGCACTACTACAGGGGTTATCACCCCAACCTGGCCATGACCCCCCAGGGGCAGGAGAGGTAAGGGTGGGGAGTTTGGACATCACCTGGTGCAACCGTCTGCTGCAAAATCAGCGGGTCTGTGGCTGGTCCCAAAATCTCTGACCTTCAGGGTTTCTCCTTTCGCTCCTGTCTGCAGGACGCAGACCTACGACTCCTACGAGGAGAGCTACATCTCGTCTGCCAGGAGGGAGCGGACAGGGGGAGAAACCCTCGGCAGCCATTCAGGGGAGGCTGGTGGCCAGCCCCGAGAGGTAACCTCAAGATGGGCAGGGATGGAGGACAGAAGGCTTGGGGATCTCCCAGAGATTTTGGGAGCAATCCATGTGTCCTTCCTCCAGCTGGGAAGGAGGCTGAGGAGAAAAGGGCTGCTTTGCTATGTTGCACTCGCTGTTTAATAGTCTCTGGGGATTATTATAGTGGGTTATTAGTGTTTATGAACTCTCCATCTGCTGGGCTGTCGTTCCCCCAGGCATGGGGGCTGTACATCGCTCCTGCACAGGGCCGAGAGCAGGACAGAAATCCAGGCTTGGTGGGATGCTCTTCTGCATCCTCCATAGGTAGCTGAAAGCTGTGTGTTGTTGTCAGCTCTGTCCACCAAGTCCTGCTCCATCACACTTGTGTACTGATCACTGTGTTTTGCCAAGAGCAAATTAAAAAATCAAATCAAAGCTGCTGTGGTGGTTTCGCTCCTGGGCAATGCTTTTTTTGGGTTCCCAAGCACTGTCTGCTGGCTGTGTTGAGGAGTCCGTGTTAGGAAAGCTGTTGGGCTAGACCAGTGGCTGATGTAAGTAATTTTAAAAGCCTTTGGGTATGACCAGGGTATGTGCCATGATGAACCTAAGATGCTGAAGGGCATGAGCTGCTCCGATGGGAATCGGCTGTCCTGTGCTTCTCCTGCTGGGCACTTTCACGGAGCAGCAGAGCCTGTCCCACTGCCCTGGGAGCAGAAAAGCAGCGGTGGCCCTAGTTTCTCAGCCAGGTTTGTGTTTTCTCTCTTCCTTGCAGCCCTCAGGCCAGCCCGGCTTGCTCCTGCAGTACCATGAGTCGGGGCTCAGCTCCAGCAGCCATGAGCTCAGCCAGTACATCGGTGATGGTGCTGACCCCACGCTTTCAGGGACCTGGAGTCCAGCACAAGCAGGTGAGGTGTGATGGGGCCCTGGCTACCTTTGACAAGGGGGGAGCAAGGAAATAAATGGCTGGTGTTAGGAGATTTGCCGTCTCACAGCTTGGTCCTTTCCTGGAGGAGGTTGTGCAGGTGCAAGGCCATGACTGGGGGGCTGCAGGGTGGGTGCATGGTTTGGTGGCTCTGCTCAGATGCAAGATCTGCCATGCACACCTTCTGCTTCAGGGGACAGTTCTTGCATGGGGGGGGTCAGTGGAGGGTTACTTAAGTTGGGGGGCCAGGTTGGGACCTGGTCACGTTCTCCATAGTGGAGGTGGTGTGGAGTCAGGGTGAAGGGGACTCATGGTGGCCTGTGTGTCGTTGCAGGGGGACCCTTGGTGTCCACCCCGGCCCCGGTGGTACCCCTCAAGTTCTTGCTGCCGCACATGGCGGTGTGCTTTGGAGCCGGTGGCCAGCTGGTGCTGGTGTGTCCCCACCGCCCTGCCGAGGGACAGCTAGCCCATGTCGAGCTACACAGCCTGGAGGTATGCCACAGCCGGGCACCCCAGACCGCCCTCGGTCCCCTTACTTGGAGTGTCTCCTTTTGCCCTGAGGGATGCAAACACCGTTTGTAACCGAAACAGCTTCCTTGTCAGCCAGGGACGGAAACGCTGCTATCTTATCTCCAGCCCACATGGACTCTTGAGTCTGCATCATCCCAGCCTGGGCATTGCTTTCGGGCCCCACATACTGCTCCTTCAGCTCTGTAACCCTTGTCATCTGTGACCTATTCACAGCGATCCCTTCTGATAGGGACAGATGTGGTCCATACCTCTCTGAAGGATAATCCTTGCTCACCTTTCTGAGGTGCTCCAATACAGAGGCCGTATCCATCCCTTGAGTCTACCACGGTGTTTCAGTCTCCTATTTTGCCTCCCAAAGGAGGCAGGTGCCATCTCAACAGGCATTTCTTTCCTGGACCTTAGCATTGAGGTCCATGTGATGGTTTAGGGTTATTGCTCTGGGGTTACCTTAAGACAGCACAGAGAATGGGTTCACCAGCACTGTCAAACCGTTGGCCAAGGCACTGACTTTCAAGGTGGGGCTGGCCTGATTGCTGGAGCCTATCTGCTGAATTTGCTCTTGTTTTTTAGGTAATCCTTCATGACACGAAAGAGCTGAAGGAGCTACAGGCCTTCCCGGGGCCCCTGGCCAGGTATGCCGTGCAGGCAAGTCCAGGAGCTGTGTCCTCCTGGCTGTGCTGGTATGGCTGGCCTGGAAGCACCTCTCCTTTGGGAGGAGACATGAGCTCAAGGCAGACTTTAGGGTCCCTATGGTTTTGAGATATCTGCAAAGGCCAAGTCTAAGTTCAGATTGGGAGCCCAGCCCTTTTGCTGCGGTGTAGGTTGGTTTGGATTGTGGGAGATGGTTTTTTTTGAATATTCATAGGGTGTGGGTTTAGTGTGGTTTGTATATCTGACCTTATTTTGTACTCATGTCCCAGAAAACTGATTTTTGAGAGATCTCTTTGCATGTCTAAAGCCCTGGGTCAACCTGCGGTTTAGCTTTTCCTGAGGTTTTTGTCCCCTGAGACTGTTGAGCACGGCAGGGTCAGACCCAGTATGCACCTTCCTCCGGTGTGAGCCTGGGGATGAATCATGGCGTATTGCATCAGGTTGTCTCTGTATCATACTGGTTACACCAGCATGTCTTCTGGTCACTCGTAACCAAAGCGGGGAGAGAAAAGGAGCGTGCAGAAGGAGGAAAATAAGTTACTGAGGAGAACCATTTACTGAGCAAAAGAGCTGCGTATGCCCAGAAGCTGGGTAGAAGACCTGGAGGTTACCACTTGTGCCGAAGGGGACGTTAGGAATCTCCATTGAGAATGAGTGATTGAGTCAGGATCAGCATCTCCATGCCCAGTCCCTCTCCCTGGCTGATCTTGTGTCTTGGCCACCCTTTCTTTCCAACTGTCTGACTATTTTATTGTAAGACAGCAGTTCTGCCTGGCTTGCACATAGCTTAAAAGTTTCTGCTTCTGTTTCCAACCCGAAGGGTTTGTGGTCACAAGTGTGTCTTTCTCCCTGCACCATGCTGGTTAAATAAAGACACTGCCTGTATGTGTGCCTGCTCCTGCAGCCTCCGACATCCACGGCTGTAACAGCAGCACAACAAAGCAAAACTGAGGTTCTCTGCAGGTGGATGGATGAAAATATTATCAAGAGGGCAGAGAGAGGGTTTGAGATGCACTCTGCATCCCTGAAAGACAGAAATCTGCAAAAACTCATAATAATGATAAAAGTTAAGCATTGGTGTGGCCAATATAGTATGTGGTCATTGGCACTGGGGATCTTCTCTCCACCATCTCTCACTTTGAATCTTTGCCATCCCCATCAGTGAACCTGGGGATGCTTTGAGTCTGATGTCCTAGATTGTTTTGCCTTGGGTATCTTTTGATGCCTGCCTTTGCTGCTGTAGGGAAGATCTGCACAAGGTGGATGTCATGACATTTTGCCAGCAGAAGATAGCCACGAGCTGTGATCTCTCAACACAGAGAGGCAGAGATTCATCTCTTCTCTGGAAACTCCTGGTCCTCCTCTGCCGGCAGAATGGGGTAGGTGTCCCGTGGAAGGGGCTGACCCTTTTGATCTTAGAAGTGAGACAACTTATATGCCCCTTAGGTGCCTCTGATCCAGTTGCTACATTTGGGGGGGTGTGGGTGTACCTTAAAAGCATCCCATTCCAATAGAACTATAAATCAGTTTGATACTGCCTGGATATCTGGAGCAAACCCTTCTCCGTGATTGCTTTTCATCCTTGTGAACTACCAAAAACCCAATGCTATAGCAGCTGTGAAAGGGACTGGTGCCACCTTCATTGAGGAGCCAGCACTTATGCTTAAAAGGGGATTACTCCCTTAACCCAATGAAATCCACCCAATCTAATCTGTGGCTGCTTGTTGGAAGCAGATGAATAAGATCTTCCGAGTGAGTGCTGTGAAGGGCTTGCTACTTGTACTGAATCCTTTGCCCTCCAAAATTGCTTGCTGGTGGCCAAAGGTGGTGTTGGGGAGATGTGCTAGGATGAGGATACAAGTGTAAGGGTGTCAGGCTGGAAGTGCTGTCAGCCTTTGCTCATGGGGCAGCCTCCATGGGCCTCGCTCCTTCCCTTTCGCAGTCCATGGTGGGCTCAGACACGGCTGAGCTGCTGATGCAAGACTGCAGGCGCTGGGAGAAGTACAAGAGGCAAGACCCTGCGGCAAACCTGATCGGCCTGACAGATGATGAGTGGATGTCACGTCAGCCGGGGACACTGGACCTCATCACGGGGGAGGTCTCTCCCGTCGTGGAGACACAGGCACAGATAGTGGAGAAGTTCACCAAGCTCCTCTACTATGGCAGGAAGAAAGTATGTGGTGAGCGGGATCCAGGACACAGGGCTGACTTCTTTTTTCTTGGCCCCTTTGGCCTCTTCAGGCAGATTTTAAAGGGAAGAGTGGTCAAGAGGTGCCTTGTGGTTGTGGGATCAAGCCTTCAAGTTGTGTTTGTTCAACAGGGCTTATGGCAGTGATTTCCCACCATTGGGAATTGGGATGGGGCCCCAAGTGAAGACAAGATGCAGAGGCTTTCACCAGCACTGCAGGGTTAGTTGCAGCCATGTGATCTCAAGGGATATCAAAGGCACAGGGAGAGAGGAGGGTTGGATGCAGAGAAGCTTGGGTGCCCAGGCTGGGATCCCACAGCGGTGGCATTGAGAGCTAACAGGCCAACCACAGACCTAGAAATCCAGGAAAGACAATATTGCTATGAAGGTCCCGGTTCTTGTCATTGTGCAAGGTAGAAAGATAAAGGGGCCCTTGTGAACATGGAAGAGTGTTTTGGAAGGTACTAGTTAAAGCCTGAGCAGTTATTGGGGCTCTTCTCTGAGCTGGATGAGCAGAGGGTCCCCTGGCAGGGAAGCAGAGTTAGTGCAAACCCTTTTTCTTCTCCGCCTTGGCTGCAGGATGCTCTGGTCTGGGCCATGAGAAACCAGCTATGGGGCCATGCCCTCTTCCTCTCCAGCAAGATGGACCCTCGGACCTACAGCTGGGTACTCACCGGGTAAGTTGGAGAAGCTAAAGCAAGGTACGATGCTCTGTGACTGGCTTTGCCAAGTCTGTTATCCCTTTGGGTGCACTGTGCACTGGAAAAAGAGCATTGATTTCAGCTGGACCCTTTCAGAGGGGACAACGAGGAGAGGGGGCATCCATCTGGATGGGCCTGAGTCCTTCAGGCTTCCCGATGGACAGGAGAAACCAAGTGGGGGCTGGAAAGCAAAAGGAAAGCCATTCCCTGGAGATGTGGGGTGGATTTATTCTGAGTCCTTGGCTTTGCCCTTGCTGCCCTAGCAAAGGCAGCCATCAGGGTAGGGGGAGCTGAGCCATATTCACTGTGATCCAGCCTGGTCTGAGCTGTTCATCCCACTCGTATGAACATTTTCTGGTGGAATTAATGTACTTAGTCGGGATTGGGTTGATCCCTTCAGGGACAGTTAAGCAGAGACTTTGTCTTGTGCAACCCGAATCCTTTTAAGGAGGTTTTATCCAGCATTGGCCTGGAGACTTGCCTGCACTGGAGGTAATGCAGACCATCAGCCTGGTGGGCTGATGATCTTTACTGCCTTCTCTGGGAAGCCCCTCAGGACACTGCTTTCCTGGGGCATTTGGGATGTGCCCTTGGAGGTGAATGAGGGTTTGGGGTCCCGTCACGGCAGCCCTATCTCTGCTGTCTCCTCGCAGGTTCACCAGCACGCTGGCCACCAATGACCCCCTGCAGACCCTCTTCCAGCTCATGTCGGGAAGGATCCCGCAGGCGGCACTGGTCTGTGAACAAGAGGCTGACCCTGGTGCATGTACCCCTGTGCTGTCACCTGCCTGTGACACCCACCTTGTGGTGACCATCTCTGCTCACCTTCGCTCTCCTCTTGCCTCCCTCCAGTGCTGTGGGGATGCCACGTGGGGAGACTGGAGGCCCCACCTGGCCGTGATGTTGTCCAACAAGGTTGGAGACATGGAGCTGAACCACCGAGCCATCGTCACCATGGGAGACACTTTGGGTGAGCCGAGGCTGTTGTGAGCAGTTATGTTCCCGCTCTCTTGTAACAGTGGGTGGACACCTGCAATGTCACCGTGCATGTCCACACTGGCATGGATGTACATTGGTGCCAAGATGGGATGCGTGGTGGCAGGGATGAGGCGTTGATGGATCCTGATGCCCTTCATGCTGGCAGATGAGGCAGGCTCAGGCACATCCATTAGCTGCTCTTTTGGAGACACCTGGAGTGGCTGGACCCAGGGAGGGCATAAGTAACTGCAGGGACTGAGACTTGCTCCCGGTGGTGGGGACTTCGGGGATTTCATGCCGATAATGAGTTGAAGCTAGAGCTGGACCCTGCTCAGGCTCCCCTGGTCCTACCACTGAACGGAAACCCCCTCCTAGGTACAGAAAGCAGCAATTGGGGAAAACAGACAAAAAACAGGGAGAAGGGAGGGATCAGGGTCTGCATGGACAGGGAAGAAAAGTGGGGCAGTTAGATTTGGGTTTTCATGTGAGCTTGGGGGCCTCCAAAGAAATGCTGACCGCACGGTGACCTCTCTCTCAGGACTAAGTGTTTGTCTTTTTTCCTCCCATCCAGCTGGCAGGGGAGCCATCGAAGCAGCTCATTTCTGCTACCTGATGGCAGATATTCCTTTCGGTTACTTCGGGGTGAAGGCAGACCGCATGGCTCTGCTGGGCAGCAGCCACCGGTGAGCAAGCCCAGGAGGTGGTGCTCTTGCTAGAGTGATGTGTTCCACCTTCTCCCCATCCCCGGGATCTCACTTTTATGCAAAAGCAATCCCTCTTTGTGGGTTTTTACTGCTCTTAATGTGAGCTTTGCTCTGGGCCTCTCCAGCTGCAGGCTGGCACGGTGGTGGAGCTGTGAATCTGTGTGTGGGGCTGCCTGGGGAGAGAGCTCTGCTCCTGCTTGCTGAACCTACTCCTCTCCTTTGCAGTCAGGCATTCGCCCAGTTTGCCAGGACGGAGGTCATCCAGCGGATGGAAATCTTTGAGTACTGCCAGCAGCTACGACAGCCCAAATCCTTCCTGCTCCCCTTCCAGGTAGCGGAGATGCACAAGCACATCTGGTGCAGCAGCTCAGACCTGCCCCAAAACATGCATCCATCCCCCTGAAGCCAGGGATTCGGGCTGTTCTCCAAGGCTTGACCCTCGCTGGGCTTTGGGAGTGATGGAGAGGCTGCCCCGGCTGAGAGGCTCCTCCAGGGCAGGGCTTTGGGCAGGTTTTGGGGCACTTTTGGGGCACGTGTGTTTGATCGGTGCTTGCTCAGGTCTGGCTCCCCTCCTGCTCCCTGCGTAATGGATGAGCTTTTCATATTGCAAATAAGCAGCAGGCTGCCGCTGCCTCGGGCGCTGCCCAAATCAGATGGATAAATGAAGATGGTGGGCTGGCCTCACGACAGCACCACGGTTTGGGGAGCGTGGCCAGGCTGCCCCATGGGGATGGGTGGGGTGTCCCCAGCTTGCGGGTGACCTCTGGGTGATGAGGCCCACGACGCAGGGTGCTCTGAGTCACACTGGGATGATGTGCCAGTACCAGGGAGGAGGGGACTCGCGGGCACGAGCATCTTCTGACCCACTCCGTCTGCTCTGCTTCCCTCTCCTGAGGTGTACAAGCTCCTCTACGCCTCTCGCCTGGCTGACTACGGGCTCCCAGCCCAGGCCCTGCAATACTGCGAGCAGATTGCCACCGCGCTCCTGGGCCAGGATCCGGCCAGCCACCCCGTCCTGGCCCAGCAAGTGATGAAGGTGAGTCCCGTACCCCCCTTCATGGTGGTATCCGTTCAGGACCCGGTGCGTTGGGGAGCATCCTCGGTGTTTCCCCATGGCTGGGGGGGCTTGGCAGCTCTGAGCCAGCCCCCCCAGGGTTTTCTGCCTGGCGTGTGCTGAGCACGGCAAAGCCAACACCTCTGCGGGGTCCCTAATACCCATGGATTTACGGTAGAAAACGAAGGAATTGTGTTGACTGCCAAGTAGGAGCAGAGTTATTTGGAAGCAAAGGATGTTTTCTATTCTGAAGGGGCTTTTTGAACTTCTGAATGGAACAGACGTAAGAAGCTGAAATGTGAGTGTTTGACATTTCCCCTCCAGCACATCATCCCATGGTTGCATTTACCTGCCAGGAGCTCTTTTGGGGTGACAGTGAACAGGAGCATGTCCCAGCTTGTAGCCCTGAGCTCAGCTCCTTGCTTCATGGGCAGGGAGGGGAGAAGCAAAGTGTCCCGGGTCCCCCGAGCAGGTTGGGCTCTCGGGAGAGCGGGTCTGCTCACTCCACGTGCATCACTGGTGCAGTGTCGAGGCTGCTCGAAGCCTTCCTCCATCGGGAAGGGGACAAAAGCTGTGGTGCTGTGAGATGAGGGGCAGCAGGGATGCCTGTCTGAAGCAGGTGCTGTGGAAATTGCCCAAAACTCTGCTGGCGCAGCCCCCCCTACCCGATCGTCGAAACCTATTTACTGTTTAACAGCCTCTCAGATCTACCGTTCTGCTGGGGATAACGCTTCTCCTGGGAGAAAACACTTTCATCTGAAAAACTAGTGCATTCATAGACACTCTTGTCTTTGATGTTTTAGACTGTGTTACAAATTATGATACACATTAGCGTTTGATTAAGACTTCCCCTCTTTTGAAGCTGGGGACGATATACAACCAGGTGCTGGTTCATTAATACTGGATCAAAGTGCACATTAGCTTTTGGATTAAACATTCCCCCTGTTTAGGAGTAATCATATTTATAATTTCCTCTTTCCTGCAATTGATTTAGGATGAACACATGTGTGCTTGCAAAGAGACGGGATGGTGGGGTCTGGTAGTGCAAGCTCCTGGCTGGGTTACTCTGCTTGTTGTGGCTGGTCCCCATCCCGAGCCGGGCTCCGGCTGCGTGGGTCATGTCTCACTGTAACCTCCTGGAGGTGGGAAGTGTATTTTGTGCTGGTTTAGACTGTTTTGAACAATTTTGGGAATAGGAAGAAACAGCTGATGTGGGCTGGGGCAGGGGGGGATAGCTGAGACCTGTGTGGCTGTGGAGGGTGGCTGAGCTGCAAAGTCCCCTCTGCATGGCTTTTGGTGGCCCTTGATGCAGCAGCCTCATAGCAAAGCGTGGAAGATAAATGAGTGCGAGGGAGCTTGATTAATTCCCAAGAAGTGGGTTGATACCAGTAAGAAAATTCAGTAAAGGCTCGGATGAAGAGCGGTGCTTTGGGTGAGTGTCATCTCCTCTCATCTACCTGTCTTAAAACTGGAGCCTTGTCTAAGCCTTTTGTCCAGACTGATTTAGCTCTGCAGGGAGCCCTCCATCGCACCCTGGGCAGGTGGGTTGGGTGACCCCAGAAGAGCCTTTTGTTCTGTTGACAGTAGCTGGAGCCCCATGTCATTGAGACAGCTGCAGCCAGGGTGGCACGGACCCCTCGCTTGCAGGAGAAATTAAACACGCAGCAGCAATACTGCAGAGAGGGACCTGGGGGAGATAGTGGAGCATGGAAAAAATACCGAGCAGCAACATAACAGGATGCTGTTGCAAAAAAGGAAAAAAAAAATCCAATGTTATAATGTTATTCTGGGCTGTGAGAGCAAAAATGGCATGTGTTAGACAAGGAGGTGACAATCCCCCCCATGCTCGGGTCTTGGGGGTCTTGGCTGGGGCACTGTGCCCCGTTCGGCATGCTGCACTCGGAGACAGGGCCAAATTGGAGCAAGTGCAGGAGAGAAGAGCAGGGGTGATAAGAGACTGAGGGGAAAATCACCTCTGAAGAAGGCCTCGGGGTTATTTTTTTCCAGGCAAGATATGCTGGGGGCGGAAGGGGGGGTATGGGGGATGTGATAACAGCCCTCTGGCACGCAGGAGGATGCTTTTCAGGGGATGGTGCCTGACTGTCCCCACAGCTTCCGTGGGAGCAGGAATAGAGAGGCTTAATTTCACTTAGATATTAAGAAAAACACTCTTTAGCTCTAAGGACATTAAGCATCAGGACAGGCCTGGGAGGCTGTGAAATCTTTTCCTTGGGGATTTGTAAGTGCAAATCAGACAAACACAGGCTGGTGTGGGCACACAGGTTTTTCCTGAACATTACCAAATGGATCAGGTAACCTCAGAGGGTCCCTCCCAGCCCTGTATTTGTTTTCTGTGTGGTTATTAGTGACGGTAGTGCTTGTTGCAAAGCCGGGTGAGGAAGCGGCTGGGTGAGCCCTTAGTCCAAACCCTACTGGCTCCCATCCATCCTGGTGCACAGCCCTGGGAGCTGGGCTGTTCCCAGAGCTCCTGCTGGGGTGTCCTGCAAACCCACTGGTGCCCCGGGCTGGCTGTCAAGTGGGATTAAAGGTGCGCATTTACCTTGGAGGAGAAAAGGATGGTGCTAGTTACCTGCCTCTCTGATGTGAAGAGCATCTTTGACATCGGTACTTTGACGTCTCTGCAGAGATGGCTGAGACAGCCCTGCTGGGAGGCTCTCTGCGGGGCAGGGGACGGGCCAGCACCTCTCCGCAGCAATGCAGGAGATGGAATAAATCTTGCACAAGAGGCTGGTGTTACTTTAACCCCTCTATTATGAAGTGCAGCTCTGGTGCTATTTTGCCCCTGGCCTATGAGCCCAGCTTGTTGCGAGGGTTGGTCTCTCCCCTGCGGAGCTGAGATGTGTGATGGGCCCCGTTGCCCCCCTGGCTCTGCAGCTAGCCGAGCGGCTGAAGCTCTCCGACCCGCTGCTCCTGGAGATGCCGGAACAGGACCGGACGCTGGAGCCCGACTGGCTGGTACAGCTCCAAGCCTGCTGCCGGGAGTGGGAGGTAAGGAGGAGTGGGGATGCTGGGAGGCAGCTGGTCTGCATCGTAGTTTGTCTGTGGAAGCATCTTCCTCCTCTCCCCTGAATCCAAGGGGACAGGTATGGAGGTTCGAAGGCTGTTGTTACGGGCATCTTTCCTCTTGGCTTGTGAGCTCAGAGATGTGGTTTCTGCTGTTGGACCTGCAGCTTCAGCAGGAGCCAGGGGGGTTGCAACACCTGAGGGAAGCTCTGCAGCCCTCGCTGCTCACTCCTATGGGGCAAAACACTCCTTCTCTTGGTTCAAGGAGGGCAGTCGGGGGCTGGTGGGTGAATGATGATCTCCTCTTCTGGTGAGGATATTGCAGAGGACACTGGTGGGGCATCACCTTGCAGACGTGTGCTCTCGGGTCCCTTAACTGTGGTCTGGTCCTTGGATTAATGCTCTTCATTCAGGTTTCATGTCTGCTTTTGGTTTTGTGCCCTTCTCTGTCTCCGGTTTCCCCTCCTGCCTGCTCTCAGCAGGGCAGCGGTGCTGCAGCCCCCTTCGCTTGCTGGGAAAGAGCTGTGACCATGCTGGTATGGGTCTCACCTGTAACCCAGGCTCTCGCAGCCTGGGATGGGTTGTAAACCTCAGTTCCACGAGCACCATGCTTTCCTTTACGTTGGCTTTGTTGTTTCCTTCGTCTTTGCCCTGTGCCATCCCTTTTTTCACCTGTTTTACTGTGTTTTCCCTCTGACTCCTTGCAGGTGGAAGATGACCTCCCTCCGGAGGTGGCACCTGCTCAGCCAGGACTTTCCTGGGCTGCTGCATCAATGGCAGGTAAAGAAAACGAAGCAGCAGGTTGCAATCACTGCAGCGGGCTTCTCCGCATGTGGAGTTGTGCTGCCACGGGCTGGGAGGCAGCTCCCTGCTCCCCGGAGAAATTCTCAGTAGCTGCTCCTTGCTCCTTGCCTCCCATCAGAGCTCAAAATTTTGCTCCTGCCTGGATGCATCCCTCCGACGTGGGGCTGCCAGGGATGGGCTGCAAAGAGAGGGGTTGATGCTCGTGCCCTCCATATGAAGTCTGGGTAATTTGGCCTAATTACTGCAGCTTCAGGAGTCCCTGTGGGTGCTGTGGGAGAAGGGTGTCCGGGGGTGGGCGGCTGGACAAAGCACATGCCTCCTGGCTGAGCCTCGGGGGAGATGGCCCCGTTCCCAGGCAGTCCTCTGAGGATGCAAATTGGAGCTGAACTAAAGGGATTTCATACTTGCAGAGCGAAAGATTTGGGAAGGAGCTCATGCCTCTGCGTGCCAGGCTGCAGCATGCCTGTTGGTGAAGCCCCGGTGTTTCCCCTTCCCTGCTGCCTCTTTCATCCCTTTGCTTTGCCTCTCGGTGACCCCAAGAGTCCCTTCCAGCGACAGTCCACCCAGAGGGTCAGGAGACATCAAGATGAGGGACATGAACCTCCCCTGGGTGGCTGTCAAGGGAAGGGCTGGAGAGCTTTCTTCTCCTAGCTGGGCAGCGTGTCCATCGGGATGTCCCATCAAGGAGAAGTCAGGGGCTGCTGACCCATCGGCGTTGCTTCACAGCCACCTCCATCAGCAGGACACCCCGGCACAGCCCGCTGCTCCTCGCTGCTGCTCAGATCTAGCGCTCTGCTGGGAACGCTGGCACCGATGCGTGGAGAATAAAGGCTGGTGCAGACAGGATAAAAAAAGACAAATTCCTCCAAGCTATTTCTTCCTATCAGCTTTCCCTGCTGCTGCCAAATTCCTCTTCAAAGAGCTCTCCCAGGCAGTAAAAAGGATCATCAATCCTGATTGCCTTCTGCTGCTATGAAGGCTGAGGTTATGATTATCCTTCCCTGGAAAAAAGTCGCAGGTATGATGGGATGGCTTCTCTGAGCGGCCAGGTCTGCTCCATGTGGTCTCCACAGCTCGCTTTCCCAATGCTTGGCCCTTTTGTTCATTGAGAAGGCCATCCAGAGTCACCATCTGAGGGACCTGCATGCAGAGAAAGCTGGCTTGGTGCTGAATTCATCCATCTTGGAAAGACAAAGCCTGAATTAAAGTGCCAAGCTGGGATCCATGTGGTCACAGCAACCTCCCTTTCCATCCTTACTGCCTGGGCTGTCCTCCCTGACTTTTTCTGGCTGAGCTTGCTGGGCAGCGTGGAGTTGAGCATCCATCCTCCTCCCTGTGGATCTCAAACACCTCCAGGCCGTGCGGGAGCAGCTCGTGGGTGCGAAGCCAACCCTGAGCGGGCTGGAGGCGATGCTGGCAGGCAAAGCGAAGGTTTTTGTAGCACCGTATCCAAGAGGTGCCATAGTATGTCCCCAGGCTCAGACCCACAGGGTTTGGGTCCTGCCTGGCCGTGTCTCATGGCAATGGGAGAGAAACTTCCCACTGCCCAGCACGTTTCTGGCCGGAGGCTGTAGAGCTGAAACAAGCAGGACACAGACCTGGGACCAAGAGCAGTGTGCTGCCTGCACTATGTCTAACATCAGACAGAGCAACGGGGGTGTGTGTTCCATAAAAGAAACCCCACTTGTTCAACCTGCCTCTCAAACAAAAAAAAACAACCCTGAATAAATCCGCCTAAAGCAAGAAACTCATCTGTGGGTGCTCCTGTGGAGCAGGAATGAAGGTTGCGGGTTCCCAGTGAATTTTCTTTCCTGCTTGGGGTGTGCAGCAGGAGTGGAAGAAAAGGCTAGAGGCCCCGGGCTCCTTTGAACTGCTGGGCATGTGCTGCTCGTGCTTGGTCTCTTTGCTTCCATAGCATTCCCTTTCTGAGTTCATTTGCAACCTCAAGCATGTTCCCGGGAGATTTTCTCCTTCTTTCACAGCCCACCTTCCTTGAAGCCTCTGAAAGGTCCCCGCTGCCATGCCCTACCTCCTCCCTCGCCTGCGCGTGGTCCCTGGATCCCTCCTCACCCCCCTGGCTCCTCCTGATGTGTAATGGAAAAGGGGAGAATTCTGTGCAACAGCTCCATGAAATTATAAAAACAGGAGTAATCCCCTGAGGTGTGGGGTTTTGGTTTTTTTTTGCAGATGGAGAGCCTGGCCAGGAGCTTCCACAGAATGAAGGCTACCAGTATGACCAGTGCTACCAGCCCATGCTACCCCAGGGACCCAGCTCCCATGAGGACGTGTCTCTCCAGCCCCCGGCACCTGCTCAGGTTGCAGCATCGCCACTGCTCGGCGTTCGGCAAGAGCTGCAGCCCCCCGCGCTCGGCCCGGGGACGGCTGCCCCTCTGGGAGGGGTTTTTGCTGAGCCCCCTCCGCAGGTGGTGCCACCGGCAGGTAAGTGCTCCAGCCTCGTTTCTCTGCAAAAATGCCTGTCCCCAGTTAGTAGCAGTGGGATGGAGTGACCCCTGGGGAAGTGTGATCTCCTACAGCACGTGTGTCGCTTCCAACGCTGCTGCCTTCACCCAGCACCTTGTTTCCCTCCAACCTTGCCCGGACGTGGAGCCACGCTTGCCCCAGTGCCGTGATGCAAACCGTGGCCACCAGCGCTGGCTGCCCTGGGCAGGTGGGGTCTTCATTTTTGGAAGACCTTGCCCAAAGCAGCAAGGGAGGGCAGCTGCAAGTTGGGGGCAGCGCTGCCGCTTCCCTGCCAGATGGGAAAACCAGCTCCACGTCCAGCAGCAGAAGGCAGGTTTGTGAGATGCACCGATGCAGCCCTCTGGCTTACTCCCTCCCTGGTGCTGGCATGGACAGGGACAGGGTCCAGAATGGTCTTTTGCATCTCTTGGGGGGACATCTTGGCCACATGGCCTTGCTCTGGGGTGGGATGATAGAAGCACTGAAAATACCTCTGATAAACATGGCAGGAGCTCCTCGTGCCACACCCTGACTGTGTCCTTCCCTCTGCTCCACAGGAGAAGCTGGGGAGCATCAGGGCACCCTGCTGTCCCCCGGGGGGGTGCAGCCATCCCTCCCAGCAGAGCAGGTGAGTCAGAGGGGTCAGAGGCACCACCCCATTGGGGACCTGGAGGGATTTGGGACTCGCTGGCTCATCCTTCCGTGCACTTAACTCGCACGGAAACCCCCCATCATGGTGCCAGCCATCCCCTCGGGGACCTGACAGCTTAGGGCAGCCCTCTCCAGCCTCCTACCTCTGGGACCATGGGCTGCCCCCTGCACCCCGCTGTGGGTGCTGTCCCTCCCCACCTGATGTGTAAGGGACGCGGGAGTCCCCGGGGACGCTATCTGTTAAGCCTGGCATGGAGGAGTCCCAGGGATGCTCTGATCATGCTTGGGGTGGCTCCTCTGGGAACAGCAAGTGGCAGCTCTGATCTCCGATGCCAGGAGGAGTTAAAGGCAAGGGCCAGGACCGTCTCGGAGAGCTCCACCGTCTCCTCGGGAAATGACAGCCGGCCTTCTTCGGAGAGCGCAGCCGATGATGCTGCCGAAGAGCCAGCACCAGCAGAGGCGGCGAAGCCGGGTGAGGATAAGGTGAGCATGCCAGAGCCGAGGTGAAGCCTCGTGCTCCGAGCTTGCCTGTCCTCGATGCCTGCTGTGCCTGTCCTGACCTGGGCAAACAGTGCCCGCTCCCGGCTGGCGCGGGGGGCATCTGGGTGGCCGTGCCATCCTCCCCTTCTCACCCATTTCCATGACTGTGACAATCTCCATTTCCCAGAGCTCAGGATTCAGGTGGTTTGGCTGGTTTCGGTCAAAACCCACCAAGGAAACATCTCCCAAAGCCGTGTCTGAGACGGCCCTGGACTCCCCCACGCCGGGACCGCAGGTAGGGGATGAAAGGCTGTCCTGTCCCTGGGTGGTACCCTGGGTGACACATCTTCTCCTTCACCCACTATTTCACTTGGCAAACTCTGCAGGGAATCGCTTGTCCTCCACTGGAGCGGAAAGCAGCAGCTGCAAGCGGCACTGCTTGGGCAGGTTTTAGGACCTGAGGGGAAGGAAAACCTCTTTAACTGGAAGTGCAGCAGAGAGGAGGAAGCAGCCATGCATGGTTATCCCAATCCTGGCCAAGTCTTCAGGGTGTCACATCCCCGACTGCAGGCCAACGGTGGGCTTGGAGGCGGGTGTTGGAGCATGATCCTCCCCTGGAAGTTTCCTGCTGGTTGAGAATGACCTACAGTCCCGGAGCAGGAGATATCTGGGATATTATTCCAAAACTAGCAGGAGATTAGGAGCAGAGCGGGGACCCGTGGACCCTGGTGGGCCTTTACACTGTACATGGGCTTGGTGTCCAGTCTCTTGTCTAATTTTGAGCTTTTGGGGTGGTTTAGCTCTGTGACAGGGGTTGCTTGCCCTGACCCTGTAGCTCCCCTTAGCTTGGGTGCCTGTAGCTCTTGGGGTACCTCTCCAGCAGGATGGGTGCAGAGCAGTACCCCAAAAGTGTGGTGTGGTATCTGGCGCAGAGGTCTTCTCGCCATGCAAGGAGCTTCTGCTCTAAACGGGTGGATGTGGTTTCAGGAACGGACATCGCCATCCCCACCTGACGCTCCTCTTGCAGCTGGGACAAGCCCTTTGGCTCAGCCTCCATCTGGGAACCCTGGTAAATTCTGGGTGGGTCCCCTCGCCCCGCTCCCTGTAAGCCTTTTAGAAGGTGCTCCTCTTAATTTAAAGTTGGTCGTTTTTTTTTTTTGATTGCATGCCCCAGGAGGAACGCAAGGTGAAAATACCTTTCTTGTTACCCCAGTGTCTATTGAGATGAAAGGCTCGTGGGGTGCAGGCGGTGGGGAGGCAGCAGGAGAGCAGGTGAGGAGAGGAGGGAGGTGCATTTGTGTGTGATGGGGGGTGTGTCCAAAATCGGGGGGTGGCTGATAAGTTTCTCTCCCTTCACCCCTTCCAGACCGGCTCCTGTGAATCTCCCCCACTGGTGGGGACAGTCCCCCTCTTCAACCCTGTCCAGGTCTCTCAGGTGAGAGCATCCTTCTGGGTGAGGGGTGGCTCCTGGCTTTTGGGATGATGCCAGATTGCCTGCAATCTGCTATGGGATGTAGGGGCTCCCAGCCCTGGGTGCGAGTGTGGTGTTCATAAGAAAATAAACCGGGGGAGGAGAGTGATGGGGGGTGGGATGGAGGAGGGAAATGGGGGGGATGCTTGTGGCTGCACCCTGAGGACAGCGGGTCTGCATTTCGGGGTACAAGCCTCCCTTACACAATCTCTCTCTCCTTCCCAGCTCGCTGCTGCCTCTCGCCCCAACCAACCCAGGCTGCTTTCCCAGCGGTGCTACCCCAACCTGCTGTGAGCCGAGAGCCGGCGGGGGGGGGGGGTGGCGGCAGAAATCAAACAGCGGTGACCGTTTGTGGAAAGTTTTTAAGCAAAATGGTGTTTGTGGTTATTTTGGTGGGGTGGCCGAGGCTGGGCCCGCGGCGCCGGCTGCTGTCACTGTGGGCCCAGCCTCTGCCACTAGTTTTTGTGGGTGTTGGGGGGGGTTTAATGTGTGTGACGCTCTGGGTCGGGGCATAAAAGAGCGTCCCGAGGAGAGTAGTCTGAATTGGGTTGTAGGGCGGTGCCCCACCTCACCCATTGGACTCGAGCGTCGCCGGCCGTGAGTCTGTCTCAAAGCACCGCGGGGCCATGAGCATCCACCAGGGCTCCGTACGAACCTGCTCGGCTTCTCCTGCCCAGGCCGGCCCGGAGCGCGGCGCCCCCCCTCTCTGGTGGCTCACCCGCCCCTCGCGGGCGGGGCTCTGCGAGAGCCGCCGGGSGGCCCTTCCCTCAGACCTTCCCCGAGGCGGGGCGCGGGTGACGGCGCACCCAGTGCGTGGCCTCGGCGGTGAGCTTCCCCCGGACGGCTGGAAAACTACCTCTCTCCCTGGGTATATATGGACTCACTTCCCTCTCTACTCTAGCTCAGGGTGAGCGCCGGCGCTACCCAGCGTGCACCGCGCGGTATGCTAATTTATGAGCCGCCTCTCCGTCGCGGGCGGAGCCGGGCGGTGTTCCCTCGCCGCCGGCCTCTGTGGAAGGTAAAGCGCGGCCTGAGGCCCGCCTCCGCCCGACGGCGCCGGGGCCCACTCGTGAGGGGCCGCGGGGCCCCTCCTGACAGGCTGTGGGGCCAAGACCTGTTCGCACCTGGCTGTGGGGGTTGGGCCCCACTCGTGACAGGGTGCCCGGAGCTGCACAGGGCACCTCGGGGAGCCCTTACCCCTCGCCACCGCTGTGCTGTGAGGACGAGGTGACGGGTGGGAGTGGTGGCGGCGGGGACTCCCAGTCAGCGTGGGGCTGGCGGTGCAGGGGAATGCAGGGGGCTTGCTTTAAAACCCCCCTGGAAGTGTCAGCCCCCTCAGCCTTGGGGTTGCTCTCCTTTCGTGGGGGGCAGACACCGTCAACAGGCGCCCCGAGCGCCGCTCACCGGCCTCTCCCTCCTTCCAGGGCTGGGTGCCTCCGGGTTTGGCTCGCAGGGCTGCAGAGGTGGAAGCGACCGGCTGAGCCCGAGATGCCGTGCTGCGGTGAGTCTGGCTGAATCGCAGCACACAATTCCAGCAGATTTCCCGGGGCTGAGGCTCCTGGTTCTGGGATACTTGTGGGGATCCCCAGGCTGCACTGGGGCTGCAGCCCTCCTGGGTGTCCCCACAGCTCTGTGTGCTGTAGCCCTGTGTCCGTGCACCTTTCCGTCCCTCTGTCCCAGCTGCAGGACACTTTGGGCAGCAGTGCTCGTGGGGCAACCCTTTGTGGGGTCGGTATGTTGCTTCCCTGGCTTTGTAAGGGTTATTTGCCGTTCTCTAGTCTTTTGAGTTGATTTAAACGGTCTGAGCAATATACAAAGCGCTCACCTTGGGCCTTAAATATCCTGCTTTTCTGAGAGCGAACATCCTGGTCCTTGGGCAATCTCTTTTTTGGAGGAAAGTGATAAACACAGGGGACTTCTTGTATAAGCTTGCAGGTCTGGCAGATTCTTTTAGAAATAAATCTTGTGGGTTTGGGATGACTCTTCAGACTTTTAGTTTCTGACTCCGCTCTTGATCCCCCTGAGGCTGTGAGGAGTCAGGTAGTAAAGTTTTCTGAAGTAGAGCGTACTGCAGATTGCCTTAGGAGAGGCAGCTCAGTGCGCAGCCACGCATGTTGGGGGTACAGGAGTTTCCTTGCTTGCATGTGGTTTGTTGCACTGTTTATAGTCTTAGTGCCACAGGGATATGGAGATCAAGAGTCATGAAGGAGTTAAGAGGCCGAATCTTCATTGTCTGATGCACACCCGATGCACATGAGTTGGGTGTCAGGCTTCAGTGAAGGAGCTAAAAAAAGGAGAGGCTGTGAGTGATGTTGGTGGCTTCTAGCAGCAGGGAGGGTGGCTTGGTTTGGGTGAGATGTGATCTGCTATTAGCTTCTTTCTGTGGGAATGTAGAGGTAGGGCAGCTGTATGCATGGACTAGGAGGGCTGGAGAAGCTTACTTTTTCTGTGTGGCTTTGGGTGTTTCAGAGGTGGTGAATATCCTGAGGAAACTGGGTGCCTGGGAAGTTTGCCTGTGAGTTGCTTTCTTGTGGCCTCCCAGTGAACTTGAGGCAAACTGGGACTAAGACTCCCTTTTTTTTCTTCCCTGTCCTCTCCTGAGAGCACTGGGAGTGCATTAACCTGATGCTAATTGTTACTCTGACTGATAGCAGCAATTAGGGTCTGTAATCTGAGATGGAGTCTCTGCTATGTGGAGTGTTGTAACTGCTGCCTGGGGGAGCTCTCTGCTGAGTACCCTGAGCTGCGATGCTTCGAGGAAGCCCTGGGATGCTCCTAAACGCTACCAGCTTGTAGAGGGAGGTGAGCGTGTTCCCACAGAGCTGGGCTACCTGTGCCCAAAACACCGTGATTTATTTCAGAATTACACACCTGATCTCCTGGTGAGATGTTGCTTCCTCGCTTCCCCGCCGCACGGCAGCGGCCCGCTGCCCAGCCTCTCCCGGGCAGGGCTGCTGAGAGGAGGCACTGCCCTGCCCAGCTTCCAGTTTGGGCATCCGCTTCCCAGATGCTTTCAGTCTCATGTGGGTTCCGCTGGGTACGGCAAGGCCACGCTCATTTAGAACTGTTATTTATTAAAAGAAGTGCTGGGTGATGACCCTGTCTCTGTCCATCCAGCTCCTGGTGACATCCGTGACACGGTTGGTCTTAAGAGGTCACTCGTTTCCCCTTGCTTAATGATCTGCTGTAGAAAGCAAGCTTTCATTGCTTGCTTGAGTGTCAATGGGACATGAATATTAATGAAACCTCGGTGGTCCTGTGGCGCCAACTGTCATGGCCATGGAGGGCTCATTTGGAGCTGCCAGGCAGTGCGAGGAACTCCATGATGGAGTGATAATAAAGTGTTCGTGAAGTCTTTATTATCGTGAACTCTGCTCTGAGGTGCTGCTCAGGACTTTGAACTTGCAGGCTCCTGGCACAGCAGCGTGAGACTGGCTTGGTGTTTTCTAAAGCAGGCTCTTGCACAGCAGCGTGAGCATTAGCAGGGGAGCGACTCATGGGGATGCTTCGGATGCTGCAGGTACAGGAGAGTTTGTTGGTTGCAACTTCAGGTGGCAAACGGTCTGGTTAATGGAACCTAATGTCCTCTGAGGCCCCGAGCTGGGCTCGGGGAGAGGGTGGATGCAACACAACATCTATTAAAATGTATTAAAGTGGCCCCGTTTGACTGCTGGTACCAGCTGGGAATCACCATAAGGAGTGGGATGATGGCTGTTATATATGTACGTGGGAAGAACATAATTTTGAGTCTGCGGGAAGCAGACTTTTGCTGCGTCAATCCAGGCAAGTCCCTTCCAGCTTCTGCTACCCTGTGTGGAAAGGTTGGGGTAACAACTGAGGTCTTGTAAATAGAACAGTTGTCTTTGGAAAAATGAGGGGTTTTACATACTAATCTGGAATATATTACACAGGCAGTGCACTGTGCCTTTTAACAGAGCATGTTAAAAGTTTTAGTATCTGTGCTTGAATAGCAGCAAAATTGCTCCCCAAAAGATTACCTTGGAGAGAGAACCCCAGGTTTAGGTCTCTTGCTCTGAACCCTTACGTGTCTCCTGATATGAGAGCCCAGGGTCACGCTGTGTGGGATAGATGGCTGGTGACTCTTATTTTCTTATCTGTGGAGAAGAATCTGCTTCGCTCCTGGAGTAAAGCAGGCCTGACTCGCCCTGCTTTCTCTTAGAGCAATATCTTCTTCCTCTCCAACCTGGGGTGTTCCCTGGCCATAGAGATTGCAGGGGCCCTTCTGCAGGGATTTCTGCTGGATCAGGGCCTTAGGATTTTGGCAGTGTCTGGTTATAGTAATGGACATCCTCCCTCAAACCTTTGTATACCAGTCCCTGTAGGAATTGCCCCATTGCTGACCAGGTTTTTGCACCATGCTATACTGCTGTGCAGCCTCTTGCTATACAGAAGGACTGTTCCAACTCCTCTGATCAAAAGGAGCATTACCTTTCCTGCAGATCCTGCCAGGTATGGCACAGCTGAGCTCATTTAAGTTTAAAAAAAAAGTGGTGGGTGTTGTCTGTGTTGTTTCCAAGCTATGGCCATTGCAGGCTGTCATGTCTTAGCCGTGTAGAAAGTCTACCTGCATTCTGTGAAGTTGCTCACCTCCTTCATTTAACACCCAAGGATGAAGTGCAAAGGTGGAAGCCGATGGCTGTGTGTTAATTGTTATCACAGTGTCCAGCAAACTCATTCAGACCGGCTTCCTTTTACAGTAACTGAAGTATGAACAGATCAGAAGGCTGATCCTTCCCTCCTGCTCCCCAAAAACTTATGGAAGAGCTTGGTTGGTGCAGGAGCATCATGTGCCTGGGGAGCTGGCAATCAGTTCTGTGACCTGGCTAGCGTGACCTGGGAGGGTTGTGGCAGAAGTAGAGGGAAAAGGAACATTTGCCGTGGTAGGGCTGCCTGTAGGAAGGTGGCAGGATGGTTTCACACCTCATCTTTGCTCAGAAACACTGGAGATCCTTAGCCCCCTAACGAGATGGTAGGAAAGACTGACCTGCAAAATCCTCTCTGAGCCTGTGCCCATGCGCCAGTGTTTCTGCAGTATAATCCACGTGGGTAAGAAGCAGGAAGGGCTGCTGTACCTGCAAGCCCTGAGGGACCTATGCCACTGCTCTTGGAGATTTAAAGTTCTGAATATTACCTCGAGGATGTGGATTATATTCATGGAGGGGAAAAAAGCAAAAAAAATTGTTAGAAGCCTTTGGCAGTGTAGGGTAAAAGCGTCACCTTTCCTGACATGTTTGTCTTGAGTGGAGATTGTATCTAGTGGTAGGATGAAGAGAAGTTGCATACTGTCTGGTGTTTATTACAAAGGGAAAACCACATGAAAATCCAGTGAAATTGAATCCCATTGCATTTGATATTCCCAGAGTTGAAGGCCTCAGTGCATCTCATTAGTTTAATAACCCTGATGGAGAGATCTCAGCTTCAAACAGGAAATTGATATGACATTGAGACCTGGGAGAGGATTAGCCGCCTGCCTCTGAACCTGTCCAAAGGAGTTGAACATGTAAATGTTCCCGTAGAGAGCTCCCTGCGAGAAGGCATGCTGGTTAATTAAGGCCCCCGGGACTGCACAGTTGCAGAGAGGGAGGGATAAGGTCTGTGTGCGTGGAAAGTCCTGCTGCTGTTTTCTCTCTGCGGTGGAAATACCGCATGGGCTGTGCAGACAGGCCCGAAGCTTTGGGTGTGTGGGCTCTACTTGGATGCTGGTAAAAGAGATGCTTTGTTATGCTCCTCAGTGGGCTTTGCAGGCGCTGGGTTAGGATTGAACTAAACAGGGTATGGTGTTCTGGGACTAATATGTTGGCCCATCTGGTGGAGGTGTCTACGGAGGGTGTGTGGCTGGGAGGCGAATTTGGGGTTTGCCCACAGGTGACTTGGGGGACTGGCTTTTGTGCCAAAGAGTTTGGTTCTGTTCTGGGACTCTGCAGGGATGCTGAGGGCCTAGAGCTCTGTGGATCTCACATTTGGATGCCAAAACACATCTGGTTGCTGTGACCCAGTGTCTTTGGTCTAACAGTATGAAAATTGCAACACCAAGACAATACCCTCGCTGTATATAGAAAGCTGCAACTGCTTTTTTTTTTTTTTCCCAGTGCTTGAGCTGATAGGAGATATTTGCCAGGAATGAAGGCCATCAGACATGCCGTGCCTGCCAATTTGTACCTGTGAGCCTATCTGCTTTGGGCCCTGCTGGGTTTACCCTTCTGATGAAGAGTTTTGTAACGGCCGTATGTGGAGAGAGGGTATTTCCCATTTTCTCTTGCAAACACCAGCTGTGCTGTGTGCAGTCTTAAGGCGAGGTGCTAATGATGAAAATCCATGACTCAGCGGCACACCAGGGTTTTCAGCAGTACTTTGCTCCTTTTGAAAATGCAATGTGTTTCTGGGCTGACTGGCATCCCTGTGGCAGGTGGAGTGAGTTTGCAGACCATACCGACGTCGTCGGGCTTCTCCTGTACTCGGAGGGCAGTTTCTAGCTGGAACACTGCAGTCCCCGGGCGGGATTGCTGGAAGGATGGCTGGCGGGGTCCTTTGCTTCCAGCGGGGTGATGGGGGCTGTGGAAGCCTGCAGGGATCTGGCTGTCAGCATGCTTCCTCTAGTTTGGACAGAAACCCCTGCCCAAGCGGCCAGGTGACAATCTCTGCATCCCTCCGGCATGGGTCTCCTCAGGGGGAAAAAATCTTGTCTCTCGTTGAAGCAGTGGCCTGTGGCAGGCTGTGTGGTCGGGTAGGGGCAGGGTTCCTCCTCACCCTTCCTCTGCCTGTGCATCTCTCAAGCCCTGCTTAAAATAAACAGACCTTCAGGTTCTCCATCGGAAGAACAGCTCCAGTGAGGAGCCCCAGAGGAGACCCCTTGTCCCAGCACAGTGCATCGCTCACGCTGACTGAGAAGACATTGCTGGAGCAGGGAGCTGTGCTTTTTGTAATTCAGTGGTGTTGCAGCTTCTGTCTGAGGACAGCCTAGATCAGGACTCACCAGCTTAGAAAAGACATGAGAGAGGAGGACTTGAGAGAGACCTATAAAACCACCCAAGAAGATGATTAGGAGGCAATTGTTTGTGGTTTCCTGCAGGGCAAGAAGCTGGGGCTCCCCACCAAAAACAGCGGGCTGCAGTTTTAAATCAGTGTCACATGGTGTGTGTGTGGGGGGGAAGTAATTCAGCCCTGGAAACTTCTTGTCCTGGGATGTTGTGGAGGCCAAAAATATAATGAACTTTTAAAAAGGAATTTGGCAATTTCGTGGCAGATAACTCTTGACGATGGGCCTAAACACAGCCCTGAAGCAATTTACAGCTTGGGTGTTTGTGAGCGTCAGGCTGCTAGGAGCTGGAGAAGTGTCCTGGGAAAACACCTCCATGTTCCACCTTCTGTTCAACTCTTCCCATTAGCATCAAGCTCGGTTGCTGTTGGAGACAGGAGGCTGAATTAGAAGCACCTATGGTCTCTTGGCTGACGGCTGTCATGAGTGGACAAAAGCAGGTAAATGACCCTACCATGCACCACCTGAAGGAAGAGACTGTCTGTTCTGGGAGGCTCTGATCAAAAGAGCCGTTTCAGTTCTAACACTGGCAACGTGTGTTCCTCGGTGCAGGCAGATGCTTGA
The DNA here is from genome assembly GCA_030449065.1 of Oceanodroma leucorhoa. Taxonomy (NCBI): domain Eukaryota; kingdom Metazoa; phylum Chordata; class Aves; order Procellariiformes; genus Oceanodroma; species Oceanodroma leucorhoa. The sequence continues at coordinate 1,541,328 of JASVER010000113.1, forward strand.
GTGACTTCTCCAATGCCCACGCCTGCCTGCGCAGAAGTTAAGGCTGTGTTTAGGGGGTTGCTTGGTGACAGTTCTTCTGGGCAGGTTTAGGGAATTAAACAGTAAGTAGGATTAATAAAAACGTATCAAAATATGTAAACATATGTATCATGTCTCTTTGATAATGAAGGAGCAGTTAATAAGTATTTGCAATCAATGTTCCTACCTGGAAGCTTTCTCTGAAAGCATTTCTGAGGCTGCTGAAACAACCCATTTATTTCCATCATTTTAACAACCTGTTTTCTCAAGGCAATTGAAATGACTTGCTTAAAGAGCTGTCTCCCCTCCTCCCCACCTACGCTACGCTCCATTTTACTAAGCCTTTGCTCGATCTCTGGCTCCTGGCTGTGTCCTGAGCTGCTGGGGTGGATTCTGGACCTAGTGCTGGCTGGGTTCCTGCTCTGCTGGAGGTGTCGGCAGGGCAGGTGGACAGCCTGGGGTGACGGTGAGTAGCTGGCTCATAATCACTCATGTGGAGATCCCTACCCAAAAGCCAGCACAGACACGGGGAGTCAGGAGCTGCCTTGATGCACGGCCTGGGGAGGGTGTGTGTCACTTGGAAACACTTGTACTGGCTGGAGGAGCTCTCGGTTTGGGAGCAGGGCACTTCTTTTGCTGTCTTACTGAAGCAACACTTCCCACTGTTGTGTCCTGAGGACTTGTAGGACGCTGTTTTTCTTAGTCACCCAAGTGCTGTGCCTGGTTCAGTGCCTTGATGAGCTGTTGTATACATCCTGGTTCTTCTGGGGTAGAGAGAGAGGCAGGTCCTGAACCGCTGCTTCCAGGACGTGTGGGCATCACGTAGGTATGGGTGACTTCTTTCTTTGGGCTGTTGGAGCAATATTTCTTCCTCTTCACAGGCAGCAGTGTGTGTGGCTGGTTCCCAGAGCAGTGGTGTGCTGCCTTGAAGAGTGTATGATCAGTTGGGGGTGGTGCAGGAATAGTCTAGATCGCCATGATACCAGTCCAGCAAAGGCACAGTGTTGTCTTGGTCCTAGCACAAATGAGTGTTGGGGCTGTGCTTCTTCCTGGAAGAGCTCTGGGGCTGCAGTGTGTAGTTTTAAAATGTTGCTGTCCCACCTCCCAGCCTGGGCACGTCCCAGGACAGGGCTTGAAAGGTCAGCCCAAAAAGTGGGGATGATCCCTGCCCGTTAACAGTGGTAACTTACTCTTAGCTAAGGAGAGATGGCAGATGATGAGCGAAAGCTTCAGCTCCCAGGGCTCTTCCCCACGTACTTCTTGCAAAGATTTCATTGCCCAGGCTGTGCTGCTGCTTTGCCTTTCCCTGAGGCCTGGGGAGCTGGGAGCCTCGCGGCTTGTGGTGTTCCCGTGTTCCCTGGGGTTATTCCCTGTCCCCCTCTCTTAGGCTCTCCTTTGTAGGATAACTAATAGGGCAGTCAGACCCCTTGTCCCAACAACCTGAGAAGATAAATAGTCCAACATGTGCAGCCACCTTCCCGGGTCCCGAGGCCCCGGCAGGAACCGGCACCGTGACAGATGGGCTGACACGCGGGGCTGACACAACTGGGTCAGCGCGAATGTGGAAGGGCTGGAAGCCGCGTCTCTATCTCCCCTCCACTTGGCACCCCAGTGCCTCTGGGCCAGACGGTGGCCACTTATCACCACCTCCTTCAGTGACTGCTGTAAGCCGGCGGCACGACCGCCTCGTCTAGAAGAAAGACACTAGTCACGGTCCTAACGCTGCTCTGTGGAGCTGCCATCTGTCCTCTCCTTGGATGCCGCTACCAGGGCAGCCTGGGAACATAACCCAGTGCTGATGCTCTGTCAGATAAGCATCTGGTTAGACTGTACTCTACACTTCTACCTTTCCAGCACACCATGGTGCTGCTTTCCCTCCAAAAAGGTGAGCTTTTTCATGTATCTGCACATATAGGTGCGTATATATATTTTTAGAATTTTTTTTGAGAGTTCTAACTTTGTGCTTTGTGGCTTGATGCCTCTTCCCTTGCCCGGCCTCCTGCAGCCTTAGCACTGTGAGTCTCTCCTCGCTCGCCCGGAGCCAGCTTGCGTGCTGTGGGATGGCTTAGTTGTTTGGAAAGTACTGTGCAAATAATCACATGAGTTTCTCCTTTTGTGGATGGGTGAGGAAAATTTGGCAAGGCTGCTGCGAATGAGTCTTGTGAGCGTCTTGGAGCAGTGAGCCGAGAGCCCTGAGCCAGTCTCACTGTGCAAAATCCATTAGCCATGAGCAGTGCTGCTTCTGGGCTCAGCATTCAGTACCTGTTACGGGTTGAATTAGTCCCTAATTTCTGTCCCTTACAGTTAAAATGACTCAGACATTTCTTTTTGAGATGGGATATTGCTTCTGACTAAGTACCCTACAGCCATGGCTCTACTGACTATTAAATTGTTCTCAGAAATGCAGTGATCGTCTTGTCTCTGGGTCAGCGTAGGCTGGTGCTGTCACCTGCGTGTTCCTGTGGGGCTAGAAGAGGGGCTTTGCTTTGCTATAGGAAAGCAAATGCTGAGACACATCTGAGGACTCAATGGCTGCAGGTTTAATAAGATCAATACCACCTCTGCAAAAGATTACATGGTATACTAGGCAGCAAATAGACCACTTCTGCTGGATTTGGAAACCATTTATAGAGTCTATTAGGGGTGGTAAGGTAGAAGGGATGTATCCGGAGTGAATTGCACAGACACAGTAGTTGAGACGCCCACATTAAGGGTTTTGCAGTCTATTAAATAGTGGAATTAAGAGCAAAATAAATGAGAGAGTTTTGTCCAAGAAGCTTTACCGGCGGCCACATCATCAGCTGACGTGGCAGAGCTGGGCTGTGGCACCCTTCTGGCTGCTTCTGCTGCCTGTAGAAGGGCTGAACCTCCTAAAGCCAAGGCGGTGGCTTGACTCTGCCTGAAGGCTGAAACTTCACCATTGCAAAAAGAACAGAGGAGAAAAGAGCTGCCCAGAAGATGGGTGCTTGCTCCCATATCCATTGGCCAGTGCTGCCCCTCTGAAGCCTTGAAAGGTGTCGAGAAGGGGTGTCTACCAGCTGCCTGTCACCGCAGAGAAGAGCCAGTCAAGGGGTGAGACATGGGCAGGCTTGGAGATCCTCGCTGCTCCCACGCAGCAGGTAGCTGGGTCTTGTACCCCACAGCTGGCAGGTCAAAAGCTGTCTGGTACTAGGGAGCATTCCCTTTCCCCTGCTCTCTCCCTTGTGCCATGCCACATGCTTCACAGCCAGTGTTATTGCTGCTCCCATATGTGGCCCATAGCAGGCAGGCTTAAGTTGAGGAGCAGCTTTTGGGAACAGCCTCTCTGGGCTCAGGCTGCTCTGTTGGCCTCGCTTGGGCTGCCCTTGTGCTGCCCATCACCTCCTGCGGTGTACCCTGAGAATAATTAACTCTAATAACACATGAGCCATAGCCTGCCTGGTCACCCTGCCCGCTCCCGGGGAGCGAGGCAGGGCGCTCGGCTCCTGTCATTTCTCCAGTGCTCTGTCCGGTCTCATTTGAAATGCCTTGCAGGATGAATTACAGTGCTCTAAGGGAATCTGCAAAATAGGATCACAGGCCAATTGAATCCATCTGCAAAGTACGGGAGGATGATATATCACCCTACAGATGGATTCTGCCCCCCCATTCTTTTTTTTTTTTTTTTATTTTAAAAGACTCTTGGACCTACAAACAAGAACAACAAATACTTAGGGAACAAGCTCTGTGGTGTAACGAGGAGCTGGATCAGGCTGTGCTGACTGAAGGTGGGTGATGCAAAAGGGAGGTCGATGCTGAGGATGTACGTGGCAGCAATGGGTAGGGAAGCGAGGCAGGGATTCATACTGTGCTGCTGCCCAGCCTGGTCCCTCTGAAAGCAGAATAATGTTATGTGCATCTCTGGGAGTGTGCCACGGGGTAAAGCGTGCTGGGAGAGGCAAGAGTGGAAAATGTTCACCAGCCATGGGAGGCTTTAGAGACAAATAACAACCTCCCTAAGTTGGTAGCCGCAGCCTCAGTGGGAGCCGTGCAGGTGCTGTGGCTTGGGTTGGAGGTTTTGGGTACCCGGGCCCCTCTCACGTAGCTCTGCGTGCTGACACGGGGGCAGCTGAAGGCAGCCCTCGGGGTCTGAATGCGCAATTCCTGGCTGGCTGGCCTGGCTGTGCTCCCCGGGGAGCGCGGCTGAGGCCGCTGACCTCGGCCCTCGGCCCTGCTGTGGGTGGACTGCCGAGGAAGGAGTTAACCCCTTTGCACTTTGGGTGGATGGAGGTTGGCCTGATGTTAGTTACCAAGCCTCCCTTCTCCTCTAGCTGGGGTGCTCCAGCCATTGCCCGAGGGGGAAGGGAAATGAGTTAAACCCATCTTCAGACACGTTTGTATTGATTCTGTCACTTTCTTGCTGCTTGCTGACAGGTGATGGATGGCTCATAATGCGACCGGCACAGTACATTACGTTTCCCATCCAGGGACTCCTAAATCATTTCAAATTTTCACATTCCCTAATCAATATTTTATCAGTAGCAGAAGAAAGCGGAACGGACCCATTTCTCAAGAGGTAGAAGACTGAGCGTGTGCGGCTGCGTGCCTGCACATATATAGGCATGTAAGTTTGTACATTTATAATTGCAACTAAAGCACTGTTAGTACAACAATTATAATACCTGCAACCATAAAAATAAATATGGAATTAGGACCAGGAGTGTTGCTTACATTTAAGTGACTCCAGGATGAAGCAAATTAGAGACTTGGGTTTCTGATTTGAATGTGGATTAATGCTTAGTGGGGTTTGAACTGCCAGTCGCTCCATCCTTAGGCAGGGTGCAGGGGAGTCAAGGCAGATGGAAACATGCCTGGTTTTTGGGGGAGGAAATCAGATTTGCAGCCTCCTATAATGCAGTGAGGCTCAGATCTGTCACCTGCTGCTGAAGCAGTAATGGGGAAATGTCCCTAGTGAGACTGGATTTGGGTTATGTGGCCCAGGTGGGTGGTTGTGTGAAATTGTAACGGGTCAAACGGAGCGTGGTGCTGCTTTCTTGGGACTGGAGTGCGGTGGGCAGGGAGGGAACCTATTGCTACTGTGGTGTGCCGGCTTCTGGAGGGTGCTGGGACACTGGAAAACTAGGTGGGAATGTGCTTGCAATCATGTGTGCTTGAGCTGGTCCTGAGCAAACAGCCTGGACCTTTCTCCTCCTCTACTGGCACTTGCTGTTGCAGTAGGATGTGGTCCAGGACCAGGTGTGGTGAGACCTGGTGTGGTGGGGCTGAATGAGGCTAGAGAAAGAAGTACTGGTGCTTTTTGGAGGAGGTGCAGGAGGGCTCTGTGATGGTAGACTACTGTATGAAGCGGCTAGTTCCAGACTGAGATCCAGATTCACTGACTTTGCATGTCCTCCACACTGGGCTACCTTCACCAGTAGCTCCCAGTTCCTGCCCGGCATCTGGCTTTCTGCCAGGCTTTGGGGTGGAAGAACTCAGGGAAGAATGTGGCTGGTTCCCCCCTGCTGTAGGAGGGGAGGCTTTGGGAATTGGAGGCGGCACAGGGCTTCATTCCTTCCCCCGCAAGATGATCCCGGTGAGACAGGCCAGGCAGGGGGAGCAGGAGCATGCCTGTCCGCCCCAAAGATGGCTGCTTTCCCCAAATCCTCCCTGTGCTGGTGGTCCTGCGCGTGTGCTCTCTCATCTCTGACCTCTTCTGTTCAACCTCTCTCCATTGAGTTACCTATTCTCTTAGACTGTTTTCTTTATTCCCAGGCTGGATGCTTTCCAAGTAAAAGATTTATTCTTAAGATGTTTTTCCCCACCCTGAAGAGAGCCTCTGAGCAGCACAGATGTGAGGCTAAACATAACCTTCCTTGTTACTGTCACCTCTCTTCAGTGTTTGCCTGGGTGATCCGGTGTTGTCTTCACTTCCGAGTGTTGTTTCACAGCTCGGCTGTAGCTTGGTGTATGTAGCTGGAGTATGCAACACGGCATAGCTGGCAAGAGAGGGCAGGGTTGCTGGTCTTGGGAGCGTGCGGCTGGAGCTCAAAGGTGGCACCTGCAAAACTTGTGCTGACTTTCTGGCCCTGTCACGTGGGGACCCTTACCCCTTTCAGCTGGTGTGGTGGCATAGGCTGCGTAATAGGAGAGCCAGACCCTGCTGGTGGAGGTAGTTTGTATGAGTGAAAACTTCTTTTTCATAGAAAAAACTTCCTACTTTTCCATCCCAACCTCTGCACAGCCTCTCTTACGGGGAGAAATACATGCTCTTGCCCCACTGCAATAGCTGCCTCACCACCAGCGGGGAGGTATGATGCTACTACATTTTCGTACCAATATCCTTCTGCATATTCAGAGTTTTCCATGGGCTCAGTCTTAGGCTGGATCCCAGCTGTGCGCTGCTGGGTGCCCGTATGTAGGTGAGGTATGCTGCTGTACCCTTTTGTCTCCCCATCATGTCCCGTTTGGCAGGGATGGGGAAGGCCTTTGGGTTGTGCTGTCCAGACTGCTCCCTTCCCCTACTATGCGTAGCGGGAACCAGCCCTTGGGTCTCTGGTTGGTCATTGCAAAGGGATGTGTGAAAATAACTGATTTCCCTCTTCTGAAACCCTGGGCCTGATCTGCTAGAGCAGGAATCCTCCTGAAGGGCTCACATAAATGTGCAGGGAGTTTACTCCAGACCATCAACCAGTGGCGGAGCCCTCAACTGTTCATCCTCCAGAAGTCAGAATGGCTTCTGCCTGCTTCATGCCCATCTGTATAACTGGAGCAGAGCAGGAGAGAGGAAAGAAGCTACCAAGGTGCTTCCCAGAGAGACGAGGTGTTTGCTATGTAGCTGTCACCAGCCACTCTTCAAAGCAAACTTGGTCACCCAGACTACCTGCTGCCTTCTCTTTAATGTGCAATAGCATGAATTGCCTTTCCCCCCCCCTGCTTTGGTGTTAAACTTTGCTTGTTCTGATGCTTTTTGCAGATGTCATGCGTTTCACTTTGAGTGGGACGAGACCCAGGCCTTGGTGCTTCACAGTTGCCACCTTTGCCACACACGTATGAGTCCCTGTCAACAGCTGATCTAGACAACTGCTGCACTTGGCTGATAAACTCAGTCCTTCAGCAGAAGAAGTGAAGCCCATTGTTTGGGTGCAGACGGCCTTAAATACTGTGTCCCCGGATGAGAGATGTTCTGAAAAACTGTGTACCTGGGAGAAAAATGGGCCCTTAGCCATCTGAAAAAGCTTGCGATGAAATTGTGTGTTGCAATTCTCATCTTTATGGTTGCTGTGCCTGGGAAAGAGGGGAGAAGCTGGGAAACTCTCTGCAAGCAGTACTGTGAGGTACGGCTCAAACAGGAGGGGATGGGATGAACTGGGATTTGAACTCTCCAAAGGGCAGTGCTTAACCCCCCATTTGTCCTTAGGATAATGAACGTGTTCAACTCTGAAGCTCCAGGACACGGCACCACCCTATATCTCGCATGCTTTAAAACATACTTGGGGGGCCTGGAGGGGTCTCGGGTTAGGAGTGGGATTTACGTCCCTCAGGATAAAACCCTGTGGCAAATAAATCTCAGCTAGCGGGGCCAGGATGTCTCGCCCCTTGTGCAGTGGGATAGAGCTGCTTGTGGTGGTACAGCTGCTGTAAGGACAGAGGCCACTGTTTTTCTGAGTTAGCCCCATTCTTTGCTGCGCTTGGGCAAGGAGGACATGGGCTGAAGACACCCAGAGAGTTCATGACAGAGCTGGCAGTTGCCAGCCTGACCAGAATATCTTGCAAGGAAGCGAATGTTGGTGTCGTGGTTTAAGCCCAGCCGGCAACTAAGCCCCACACAGCCGCTCGCTCACTCTCCCCCGGGTGGGACAGGGGAGAGAATCGGAAGGGTAAAAGTGAGAAAACTCGTGGGTTGAGATAAAAACAGTTTAATAGGGAAAGCAAAAGCCGTGCACGCAAGCAAAGCAAAGCAAGGAATTCATTCACTACTTCCCATGGGCAGGCAGGTGTTCAGCCATCTCCAGGAAAGCAGGGCTCCATCACGCGTAACGGTTACTTGGGAAGACAAGCGCCATCACCCCGAACGTCCCCCACTTCCTTCTTCTTCCCCCAGCCTTATATGCTGAGCATGACATCACATGGTATGGAATACCCCATTGGCCAGCTGGCCTAGCTGTCCTGGCTATGCTCCCTCCCAGCTTCTTGTGCACCTCACAGAGCATGTGAGCTGAAAAGTCCTTGAGAAAGTAGACTACCTAGCAACAACTAAAAACATTAGTGTGTTATCAACATTCTTCTTACACTAAATCCAAAACATAGCACTATACCAACTACTAGAAAGAAAATTAATTCCACCCCAGCCAAAACCAGGACAGTTGGATAGCTTAGAAATGCAACGCAATGGCTCTGTGTGGCTTTCAAATGAGCTGTGGTGGCATGAAGGGGAAATGCCCAGCCAGTTTTAATAGCTGGCTTAAGGGAAGTCCCTTTGTTCATTTAGTCTTTGTTTAAAGTGGTCTGGGGAGGTGAAATTCTCCTGCCTCATCTGCGTCTAAGCTGGGTGCCGATAAGCAAAGAGCTGGTTTCTCCCCTTGACGTGGTTTAACCCGGCAGGTAGCTAAACACCGCACAGCCGTTCGCTCACTGCCCCCCCAGTGGGATGGGGGAGAGAGTCGGAAAAAAGGTAAAACTTGTGGGTTGAGATAAAGACAATAGGACAGAAAAGGAAGGGAAAATAATAATAATGATAAAAGAATACACAAACCCAAGTGATGCACAATGCAATTGCTCACCATCCGCTGACCGATGCCCAGCCAGTTCCTGAGCAGCAGCTGTGCCCCCCCGGCCAACTCCCCCCAGTTTTTGTTCAGCATGACGTCATATGGTATGGAATATCCCTTTGGCCAGTTTGGGTCAGCTGTCCTGGTGTGTCCCTTGCTGGCAGGGCAGTATGAGAAGCTGAAAAGTCCCTGACTTAGTGTAAGCACTGCTCAGCAACAACTAAAGCATCGGTGTATTATGATTATTATTCTCAATCTAAATCCAAAACGCAGCACTATACCAGCTACTAGGAAGAAAATTAACTCTATCCCAGCTGAAACCAGGACACCCTGCCAGCCACTTCTTCCAAGCCAGAAATAGCCTGCCGGAGTAAGCGTACTATAGCAGCATTTCTCATTCAAAAGTTAATCAGCTTTGAAATTGGATTTTAATCAACTAATTTTTGATCCTAGGCACTAGAGCTCAATTAGGAGGGTCCACTAAACTAAGTTTCATCTTTCTTCCGTGCTGTCTTTTGTTGCCCCAATCTAGTGAAGAAAGGGCTGGGAAATGTTTTAGCATTTGAGGACCTGCATGTTTTAGGGTCTGTGTTGCCCCTGCTCTTTTGATCTGATCCATCCCATGGATGAATGGGAAAAACTGTTCTCTTCCAAGGCTGAAGCCTGTAAATGTTTAAACAGCTCCTTTTGGGGAAAAGGCTGGAGCTCTTTGAATCCAAACCTTTGTTAGAAGTCAGATGAGGTGGGACATGGGATAGAAGATCTGCTGTGGCCCTAACCACATTCCTTCTATTCCCACAATCAAAATAGGGTACATGAATCCTGCATCCAACAGAATCAGGAAATAGCTGAGGTTGGAGGGACCTCTGGAGATCGTCTAGTCCAACCTGCCTGCTCAAAGCAGGGTCAGCTGAAGCAGGTGGCCTAGAACCACATCCAGTCAGCGTCTGAATTACCTCCAAGGATGGATGCCCCTCTGGGCAACCCGTTAAGGTGTTAGATTGCCCTTACAGTAAAAAAAAGTCTTATGTTTAAATGGAATTTCCTGTATTTCAATTTTATGCCTGTTACCACTGAGAAGAACCTGCCTCTGTTGTCTTTACTCCCTCCTATGAGGTATTTATGCACGTGGATAAGATCCCCCTGAGCCTTGTCTTCTCTGGACTGAACAGCTCGCTCTCTCCCCCCCTCACCTTGTACGTTGGATGCTCCAAGCCCTTCATCATCTTTGTGGCAACCATCTGGCCTATCACCCCTTCCTCCCTGTTTGGTATCATCTGCAAACTTGCTGAGAGTGCGCTGTGTCATGTCATCTAAGTCACTGGTGAAGGTCATTAAGGGCTCTTTCCTTCTCTCTTCTTTTGGGGATTTTGCCAGGCAGCAAAGGAAGCTATAGCTGGACTTCAGAGTTATGTAGTTACACTTCCACTCAAGGGATGGATTCGATTCAGACCTCTCCAAGCTGTTATTCAGCCTCCCCATAAATCTGATCAAACACTCCTGCCTTGGTTCACCCTCTGAAGACTTTTCTCTTGCTCGGATGGAGTAGAGGCTGGTTTTATTTCTTAAAGCTATATTTAGATTCTGGTGCACAGGCACCCGTTTCCTACAGAAATACTGCCTTAGCGAGCTCGCTGGGGACCAAACACAGTTCCTCCCTGTGCTTGTGTAATGGTCAAATCAAATGGGAGAGGTTTCTTTCAGCAGCAGAGTAACCCCACAGAAGCACTGCGCTGTGCTTGCATGCTGTACTCTTGTTATCTTGAGAGCAGTCCCGGGCACTGCTGTTTTGTTCAGGGTCAGGGCTAGACTCTCTAATGAGCACCTCTTTCCCTAATATCTCAGCACCCAGGCTGCTGGGAGAGTGGTACAAAGGCCCTGGCGTGGGCTCGCTGGAGGTGGTTTGGGTTTGATAGTACATTGGTGCTTGTGGAGTGCTGGGCAAGCCAGCTGTGCTGTCTCTGAGCAGAGTCCCTGCGTGTCTCCGCTCTCTGGTACTTCTGCTAGCTGTTACAGAGAATGTTGTATTTCCCTTGCCCGGGGCTATGAACAGCCGGATAGACATTTATCATCTTTCCTCTGAGGAAAGACAAGGGAGGGAGCGTTATGGTCCTTCCAAACACGCTTTACAACGTAGACTATCTCTATCCAATACAAAACTGCCCTAATGGCCTTTTACTATTTCCAATACTTTTCAGGGGAGTTAAGCCCTGTGATAGTACTTGCTAGGAGTATGAACTGTGGTATGTTAGCTTTAGGAGACTGTCCAGCCTGTGCTAGGTTGACAGGTAGCTTGAAGGGAAGCTGGTCTACTGGACAGGACTTAGCTGGCCTATGGAAACCAGCATGCTTAGGGTGGGTCAGCTTCCCCTGGAGGTGATGCTTCCAGCCAGCCACAGCCACGTGATAAATTAAAAGTGACATTAATCTAGTAAACCCCAGGCCAACACAGTTAGCAGAGCTGATCATACCAAGTTATGAAGAGGAATGAAGTTAGCCTGGTTAGCATCCTCCAAGGGCTCTGGGGGGGTACCAATCCCCAAGCTGCAGGTGGGTTTTAGAGGCTCTCAGCTGGCCTGAGCCTCAGAGGGAGGATGCCCCACAGAGTGTGGCAGGCAGGGTCTCAGAAGCCTTTCCCAGGGCAAAATAGAGGGGTCTTGCCTTATGTAGCCCCTGCAGTGAAGGAGAGATGCCTTTGCACAAGGCAGTCTGCAGAGCCTTTCTCAGGTTTCCTCCTCATTTGTTTTTCCCTTCTTCTTTGCTGTTTCTAGCTAGGGCTAATTCTCTACTTCTTAAGTTCAGATATAGAGCCCCCCGACAAACCTCAGTCCTTTCTTGTGTTACCAAAGACCGAAGTAGTCTCACTCTGGTGGCATTTGGTGGTCAATTATTTTGCAAAGCTTTTTGGAGTGAAGTTGCCCAATCCCATAACAAAGCAGCAAGAAGTCTTGTGTGGCTAAACAGCATCTCATGACTCAGCTTGTCCTCCAGGCTCTGTGAAATGTGTGAACGAGCTGCCAACAGCTGTGGTGGTGGGTGCGAAGGCCAGATGCCGCTGCCTGCTTTGGGGTGTGTGAATGTTGCTTTAGCCTTCCTAGGGCTTCCCATCGAGATGCTTTAGGACCTGGTTTCTGACAGGGCTCTGCATCTTCTAGCTTGTGTCCAGCTCTCTTGTCTGCTTGACCCCATCAGTGATGGCTGAGCATGGAGTCAGGTATGGACACTTCTCCATGTGCTGTGGCAATCGTCTGCTTGGGTGAAGAGAACGGGCATAGCTCAAAATAACTAGGAGAGAGTACCTCCCCCTATCCCCTTCTCCTGATCCTCTTCTCCAGGTGCCCAAGACCTTTCCTCCTTGTTACTGCCAGCCACTGGAAGGACTATAAACACTGGAGATGCCCCTCGCTGGATATGCATGTGTAGAAGAGGCACTGGCTTTAGGAGGAGCTGTGGTGTTCGCCTGCCCTAGCTGGCCAAAGTGCCCTGTATTTATAATCCACGTACAGCCACGGTGTATACCAGAGAGGTGGTATTTCATGTTTGCCTTATGACAAGCGAGCTGATCCAGGAGCAAGAGCTTGCCGACACAAGCAACTGTTCTCCTCTTCTGGAAAGCGACCCAAGTTAGAGCTGGCTGGCAAGCACAGCCCTATTTTGCTGCAGCTTTCAAGGGTTTGAAATTTTCCAGGTGGCGTTTTGATGTAAAGGCTTCATATCCAGTGAGTTCTTTTCTTTTTTTTGGGGGGGGGGCGGTGTGGAAAAAATGGCTAAAGGAATTGTGTTGTGCAGGTAGAGGTAAGCAGCTGGTGGTCATGGAAGTTAGAGGTCACCAGTGTCTGAGCCATGAGTTCAGAATGCAGGAGACCCAATTTTAGTTCTTGCTCCATTTGGTTCGGAGCAAACTTCAGCTTTTTCTCCCTGCTCACAGCCTAGGGAGCCTCTGATTTGATCTGTGCTGTCAGTCCCCTAATCTTCCTCACCTCACTTTACGGATACATCTCCCTGAAAAAGGTTGGCAATATTGAAATAGCACTTTAAACTGTCTTTTTTGTGGATGTGTTGTATTGTGACAGGTTTGGAAATGATTATGGGAACTAGTAGGAGGATGCTATAGAAGTGCTATATGCTGTGATCGGGCAGGGGGGAGGAAGAAGGATGGAAAGCTATTGTAAAACCGTTGCTCCACAGGGAGAGGAGAGTGTTTGCCTGGGACTGTTCCCCAGGGCTGGTGCTCAGTGTGCTGACAGAAGTCAGTCTGTTCTTTGCTGCGGTTTTGGGGTGGGTCCCAGGGGTCCAACTGTGACGAACCACTTGAAAGATTTGATTATGCTTAGAAGTTTAGACTGGGGACCCACCAGAGATGGGCATTGTCCTTTTTTTTTTTTTTTCTTACTCTTTACATTTCCTTTTAATGAGGGCAGAATTTGTTGTCTGTATCATTAAGGAGAAGGACCAGACCCTAGGCATACTTGTGTAGGGCTGGTAGTCCCCAAGTCTTCCATGGGCATGCAGCTATATCGAGGGGGTGATGTGGTCCAGCCAGTTGCCTTGTGTTTGCACAGTCCTGCTCTTGCCGACACAACTCTTGCAGAGCATTGCTTATATATCTGTACTGGTCAGGAACTAGATGAGCTATGGAGTTGACTTGTCTGCCCTTCTCCCTATCCCAGCACAGTGTCACCAGCAGCCCAGGGCACGTGGCTCATCCCTAGTGAAGGACACAGTCTCATCAGAAGGAAATCCTGCCCAGGTGACAATCCCCAGGGACTGCTTTGCAAAGATGTGCCAGAGCTGCGGGGTCCACAGACTCACTTAAATTCCAACAGTGAGCTCGTTGGTGCCAAATCCCATTTGCATCACTGTGAAAAATGGTAAAATCATCGTTAGGTGTTCGCTAAAATACTCTAAATTTTGCAGAACATGAGGCATGAGTCAGGCATTGAAACCAGCATCCAAAGGAGGGGAGGGAGTGGGGAGAGGCGGCAGGAGTGCTTATGAAATATTTTGTTTCACTGGCAAGAGGACAAGAAATAATTGGGCCCTAAATCAAGGAAATGGGGGAAAAGGAACAGCAAATCAAGGGAAATAGTGGAAAATTAGGTCTTAGTGTTGAGAAATGTGTACACATGATCACCTGGTGGTTCTGGCAGAGATATATGCCCATAAATCTTCTCTTTTAACCTATTCCCTGCTGCTTTAAGGGGAATAACGTCAGGTTTGCTGACCCTGTCCATCTTTTCTAGAGACGACTGAGTTTGGCTTCCACCTGCCTGGTGCTGAGCACCCGCCGAGTGGCCTGAGCCCCCTTCAGAGCTGGTGAGGGAGCTCCCAAAGTGCCTGGACTCCTTGGGGCAGCTGGGAGACTGTTACCCCCAAGAGAGAGGGTCCATCATGCAGAATCACCCCGTGTGCTGGCGCAGGGTTGGGTGAATGGGATGAACCACAGAGGCTTCTTCTCTAGGATTGTAGAGTGTGTGTGTGTGTACATGAATATCTTGGGGTTCATTTCAGCAGGAGTGGCCAGTGTGGTCTGTTCCTCATACCCTGCAAATTGGTGCAGGTTCTCGATTTGTAGATTGTGAGGTGGACCTTAAGCAGCAGGGGAGAACGTGATCATGTCTGGCCCTTGCTGCAGACCATCAAAGCTTTCCCTGTCTGACCGTGATTGCAGCTGCATCCCCAACAGGACCCACTAATATAATCTGTGAGGGATGTCTCCTTTTCCAGACCTTCTTGAGACCTAGAAGAGCAAGGTGACCTGAAATGTCCTGCACGGAGACCCAGGCACCTCCCTTCTATTCCCCCCTGGGCACAGGATGTCCCAGCAGGCTCTTCTGGCTGCAAACCTGTAATTCTGCTCTTTAAAATAAATAAATAAATAAATAATTCCCTTTATGCCCCCCTTAAGGTCCCTGGCTTATTTTTCTTATAAAAATAATGAAATATAAAAATAAAGCTTTCCCTGTTTGCTTTCTCCCAGCCCTCCCTCCCACAGCACAGTGCTCATTAACTCCCCTAACGCTCGAGTCAGATGCGGCCTCTGGTTAAAAACAGCAACCGCCCTCGTGCCTCGCCTGTTTCCCAGGAGTTGGCAGCCAGACAATAACACCGATGGGATCATCCTCATCAGAAGATGTCAGCCCCTCTGTGAAATTTAAGTAATTTGAACTTGGAGTTGAGGGGGGGGAGATGAAAAAAGAAAAAATGCTGGAAAAAGAAGCAGAAAGATCAGAGGAAAGCTGCTGTTCGGGAGAGGCTGCTGGAGAAGAAGCTGCCTCTCTGCCTGTCCATGCTGGGGACGGTTTTGGGCAGGTAGGAGATTCTGCTCCTGGCATCACAGGTGATGTCAGTTATGTTGCTGCTTTTCTCCCTCCCTGGTTTGTAAAATTGGCATAGCCTTTCTGAACTGCTCTGGGATCTGGGGGTGAAAGTAGTCTGTGAGAGCGGGGTGTTAAATTATTCTGTTGGAAACAAAAGTCGCAACTGAATGTTGTTTTAAAATAGCCAGCCTAGGCCACGTGGTTGCGTGTGGTTTGAGGAGCTCTGTTAAGTAGATGAAAACGTTGTCTCCTTGCTTGATATTTAAGCATAATGGGGGTTTCCAGAGATGTCTAACACAAACACTGCTCCCACAAAGCCTTTAACCTGATTTTGCTTGGCTTTTGGTCCATCCTGGTGGGACTCTGGTGTCAGCCCACCCCCCCGGCTCCCCTAGGACAGCTGCCCAAGGAAGGCAAGCCCAAGCCCAGCACGTGGGGACTGAGGAGCTTGAGTTAGGGTGACTGTGCTAATCCCTGATTCCCACTTGAAGTGGCTGTGTGCCAGACTTCCCTGTGGCACCTGGCGGGGTGTCCCTGGAGGGGACGAGAGCTGTCACCCGCGGCTTCGGTGTGGGAGGACTCTCATCCTCTTTGGGCACCTGGGATGAGGGTCCTGAGCTGCCTGGAGGAAGCTCCTGCACCTCTGGCTGTCAGGGGAGCTCAGTCTGATGTTACAGGTGGCCCTGGGGCTCAGAGTGCTTAACGCTATCGTGGATCCCCTTTCAAGGTCTGTACGTTGGTCTTTTTTTAGTTATCATAGCTCCTAAGACTGCGGTGGAGCTAACATTTGTGCCAGCAGCAGCTGAGGATATCAGTAGCTGTCTGGAACCATTATGTAGAAGTTCAAGTCCTGGCCAGTGCGCTGCATCATAACCATCCCCGGCTGAAGGCATGTCTAGGAGATGTCAGGAAAAGCTTGTTTCTGCCTTTTGAAATGTGGAAGGTGCTGGAAGATGCTGTTGTCTGGGATGTGTGTCCAGGCACAACAGCATAGCTTTTTCTGCCTGCTTTTCCATCACCTCAGTCTCTGCTTGTTTGTTTGCTGTTGTTGTGCCTGTATTTTTTTTTTCCTCCCCCCCTACTTCATTTCTAGCATAAAAAGTTATTTAGCTCGCGAGTGCGCGGGAGCTTATTGTGCATGGAGAGCCGCAGCACAAAGGATTCCAGAGACAATCTTGTTTCCTCTCGCCAGCGTAAGCCGCCTGGCCAGATGATTCGGAAACACAACATCTGCGAGTCTTAAAAGGAGTTATGCTCCGTTTGACTGCAGCTTAAAGGACAGGGAATGGGGGAGGGAGAAGCCGTTCAGGAGCCTGGTGGGTTTTATCAGACCACTCATGGTCCTGTGTCACAGCTGCAGCCCAGCCAGTACAGATACGTTAGTGGATGCCTGTGTTTGAGGTGGGGCTTCAATTTGTAGCTGGTCTGTAGATTAGCGACGGGCAGACTTTCCCTGCGGGAAGCCCCGGCTTGTGGGGTGTGGAGGTGCCTCCCCAGGTAGGCTGCAGCTTTGGCACTGGAACGCCTGTCCTGGTGTTTAGCAGGGTTCAGAAATCTGGATGCAGACCTCCTTACCGACGTGGTTCTGCTTTCCCACAGTGGCAGTTCTGAATGGCATCGTGCCGTAGGGATGGACCTGCATTCTTGGCAGTAGCTACAGGTTTTTCAGTGCTCCCATTGCCCAGAGAAGTGTGCGTAGGTCCTCTTGAGCTTGCCTCTGCAGGGATCCCAGGAGGTGTGTTGCCAGCCCAGGCACACGGTGGCTGTCAATGGGCTGAAGCACGTGAGGTGAGTTCAGGAGACTGTTGGGTCCCTACGTCTCCCAGCACTGTTCAGGCTGAGCCTGCTTGAATGCTGTCTTGATGCTTGGCGTTCCCCGGCCTCTGTAGCAGGGATGGGAGAAGCTCTGAGCTTGGCTTCAGCAGATTAGTTTGGTCAGTGGTGTGTCTGGGAGGTTTGCTCTCCAGCTCCGTACAGCTCTGGTCCAACTGGGGCATAATGGGGCGTTTCTGACCAGGGAAACCCCTTTCAGATCTCATCTCTGGATCTGCACAGACAGGAGGGTTGGTTAACCTCACCCCACAAGCCATTCCTTCCAGTCTTGTGAGACAAAGCATTTCCAAGCCCATGGATCAACCTCCCAGCTGAGATGTGCTCCGTGATATGTCAGGATTTGGGTGACCTCTTCCATCTCTTCTTGGGTGCTGTTGGAGTTCAGCGCTGCACCAACTGGGAGAAGGAGGCGTTCAAGCAAATGGCAGGGACAAGCAGTTTTAAAAAAATCCTGTGTTTGCAGAGTGCTGTTTCTTTTAACCTTTAAAGTCTCTGCTTTGCTTCCTTTCAAAGCCTCCTGCTTTGATTTCCCATTCACAGTTGTCATCCTGGCAGCCCCTGGATGAAAGGAGACATGCGCGAGGGTTAAAGAACAGCTGCGGGAACATAATTAATGCTTTGCAACGTGTCTGAAGGCCTTTAGCACCTTGCCGTGACCCAGCCTGTAACATCTGTGCGTTGGCAGCAGCCAAGCTGTAAAACTTCCCTCCTCCAAGTCCTGCACAAAGCAACTGTCGCCTGCCTGAGGCGTGCAATCAGGGCAAAAATTTAACAAATCAGTACAAAAGGCAGGTTGCGATGCAGATGGCAGGTCCTTGGGTGCTGGGATTGGCAGCGGTAAGGGGCTTCCAGCTGCTGATTCTTGTAGGTGTCCAAGGGGGGAGGTGGAAAACCACTGCTTTTGCAGAGATTTGATAGGAGAAATAGGACATATCCAAATCCGAGTGTAACACCAGTCCCTTTGCTTGCTTGTGTTCTTACCCACTGAATGGATCTGGGCAGAAGCCAGTGCCCAAACCCTGCCCGGAGCTGTTGGGATGATTGTCTGCACAGCTGTCATGTACTCCGAGGGATGCTGAATGTGTCCCCATTTGGATCATGTTTTATCAAGGTCTGTCTTTTGCAGTGCTTTTCCCTTTATGTGGCTAAAGGGCACCTTCAGGGCTTGCCACCCTCATTTTTATGTGAGCCGTAACTCAGTACAAAGAAGAAGCGTAAATGACTCCAATTCCCGAGAGCTCCAGCTAGCATTTTCCTTTCAGTCCCAGAATGCAAGTCACAGCTGGAGCTACCTTGGTGACCAAAGAGAAGATGAACAAAACACACTGTTTTTGAAGATTAACTTTCTTCTTCTTCCATATCTCCATTTTCCTCCCTGTTTCACTGCAGCCAACCCCACTGAGTTTCCAACCTTCAAAGCCCATCGTATCCAGCTGAATGGGAGCGAGCTTGCCAAGGGGAAGTGTTCGTCCTTTGCTCTTTTTGGTTTTCTGAGAGGCCCATGACTGTAACGGGTGCCAAGCAGCCCTAACCTTCACCTGACTGGAGTTCCCAGCTGCTGCTGTGTTATTACAGCATCTCTGTCTGACACAAATTCAGCTTGATTCCTCATACCTGGAAATTTTATATGGCAGATGACTCTCATTTCTGATTCTAGTCTCCCTTTGATGGGCCAGACTGTCTGCTACCTGGGAGAGGTTTGTCGATCTGAAAGGCCGGAAGGAAGGATTACATTTCTTTCCTTTGCCTCCTATTAACAGCGTGCCAGAGACACTAATCCAGCATTTGAATTTCAGCCAGGTAGCTGGAAGGGACTGTGTCTCGGCACCCTCCCCTGATGGACTATCCAGCATTGCTTCTCTTCACGCCTTCCCGTACTTCTCTCGCCTTTGGGCAGGAGGGAGGTGTCGCTGGAGGGAGCAACTTTTCGTTGAAGAAATCTCTTGCTTCACAAGTCAGATGGGGATGTTTTGCTGCATCTCTGATGAAATTTCTTCCCTTCAGAAGGAAATGTGGTTGGGTTTGCAGTTAGCTCCCTCCTGGTAATAAAAACAACGGGGTTACTTCAGGGATGGTGGCTGGGGAACTAGGGCTGAGTAACAGTATATTATAACATCTCAGATGTCTGTCTTTATGCAGCTTAAGCAATGTATGAGCCACGATGTCCCCGTAGGCTTGGTGAGCCCTATAAGCTCTATGGCTGTCTAGCGTACCTCTGAGACATACCTCTGGTTTTGCACAGTGTGTTTGACTCTGTGTCTATTACTACATGCTTATGTGCCGCTTTCCTTGGTGAAGAGGAATACGGATTGCTGCCTTGCTGAGATGCAGCTTGGCTATGCTTAGATTTCAGGTGCTGAATTATTTTTCCTTTGGCTGGCGTTTGCAAGGAGGCATAGTTTTTTTTTCTGGTGGTAGTGCCTTAGGGTTCTAATTTGTAACCAGCTCCTCTTGCTGGATGCTATGCAGTCATTTCTTCCTCACCCTACAATCAGTTTTTTTAGGGGACTGGAGGAAGCAATAGAGTATTATTTTAGTTTGGGAATTGCAACTGAAATAGAAAGTGTCTTGCTCTGATGGTCAGTCCAGTATCAGGCGTGTCCAAGCTATGCTGGCTGGAAAATGGTAAGTAAGTTGCTGTAGGCTGCATGAAGGTGAAATGGAGAGAGCATAATCATGGGGAGTGAAAGCTGAGATGACTCTGAAGATCTGGTATCAACAGCCAGGAGTATGAGGGGACACTTTGGGCCCTGCAGCCATGCCAGAGCTGAAGTGGGTGAGAACAGGACCAGGTGCATCACCACCACCTGCTTTGTCACCAGGGATCCCCGTAGCAGTTTATCCAGAAGCAATCTCTTCGTGCGCAGAGAAAGAAGCTGGTCACTGTGCCGGCTCTCGGCTGGAATCCCCCGGGCGAGTGGAAGCTGGAGGAGAGCAGGTTTGCTGCGGCAGCAGGCTGAGGACCAAAGCAACCCCATTTGCCGGCTCTTGGCAAGCGCCTGTGCCTGGTGACTGCAAATGCAATGAGGGGTTGGGGATACGCGCCTGTGGCTGGTTGTGCTGCCTGGGCTGGCAGCCGGCTGTGCCACGGGGCTGCTGCACCATTTAATTCTCACTGCAGGTCTTGCCGGACACAGGAAGCCTTCGGATCGCGGTGAAGGGCCCGGTCACCAAACCACCGGAGCAGCCACTGAAGCATGGGCAAAGAAGAGACCTGGTACCCTGCTGAGGGGCCGGGGCAAGGAACGGCCAGGCCTGCAGCAGCTCTTTCCCAGGCATGTGTTTTGTCTGGGACTGGGCTTGTAGAGGGCCACTTTCTTTCCTTGTGTGTGAGCAAAGCTCTTCTCACAGGTGCGTGGCTCTTTCTGCATGAGCTGTTCTCCATGGCAAGTAAGAACAAGGCACGGTGACCAGAGGAGTGCCAGCTCCGAAGGAAGGATGCTAGTCTGGAAGATACAGCGCACGAGCCACCTGGGACTCCCCCATCCCGGCTGCCTACACAGCCTGCCGCCTCCTTCAGCTGCCTGGGACGGGAGGGAGCAGCACCCAGCGAAAGCGACTTGCGGTACGTGTGCCATTGCGGTGCGAGGCAGCCCGTGGCCTGGGAGTGCGAGAGCTCCCCGACCAGCCAGGCTGGGTCTGCAGCATCCGAGCAAGGAAGGGTCTTTAATGAGGAAAGAAATGGGATGCAGAAGAAAAAAGGGCGGTGGATTAATAAGTTACACAAATCGGATTGCCATGGCTCCTGTTCTTGGTCTTATCCCCCTCGACTCCAAGACAGTGATTTTTAACAGAAAATGAATGCCAAGCTTGTATGTGGAACATACACTAAATCCCAAGTGTTTTGTTAGGAAGCTGCTCTTTTCACCCAAGAATATTTTTTCTCTCTGTGCAAATGCATATGCTCTGGGCAAATCCCCTTAAAGTTATTTTGTGGTGAAGGCCCTCGAATACTGGTGTTTGAAGGAGAAGATATTTCATGTTTGCACCGGAATTTCTGATTGTATGGGAGGGGCGGGGGGGGAAACATTTCCAGCCAATTCTCCTGAAGCGAGGAAGCGTTACATTCCTCTCCTTTGCCTCCTATTAACAGGGTTTCTAGAGGCGCTGAGCTCCTGCGGTTCCGACTGATGTGAGCAGGGCAAAGCAGCTCTGAAAATTAGATGCGAGAGCTGTCCAAAGAGCCCAGCCCTCTGTTTGCTTCCTTGCTATTCCAGCGCATCCTGCAAGACCCCAGACATGAGACCCAGCATGTTTGCTATGTGCTGCCTTGCCGTAGGACCTCCCGTCTGCTTTATAGCCCTGTGCAACTCAAACCAGTGAGCTGCTGATCAGGCCAGATGATGGGGACCTGACCCTGAGCACTATTGCTTGTGGGTGGTGGTCATCTCCCTTTGATTGCTAGGCATAAATCTCCCAGGGGTTACAAGCAGAGATAAATATATCAGTGAGACCCTGGCTGTGGAGTCAGAGTGAGTGTCTGAGGCATTGCTGGTGTGTTTGTTCACAGTCCCGGTGATGTGGCAGGGTGCAAAGGACTAGTTAATCAAACTGGAGAAATTAGGTGCCACCTGGCCGTTTTTCAGTTGTCACCTGGTGATCAGACTGAGCAGCTGCTCCGACAGCCCCGAGCACTCAGATGGTGGTGTTTGACAGTGAATTAAACAGCAGGACCATGTTCCTCTGCTCCTTTGCTCTTGCAAATTGGGACTGAGTCCTCAAAACCACCATTTACCTGCGTGTGGGAGGAGGAAAAACTGGGTTTGTAAAATAAAATGAAACAGACCAGTCAAGTAATTTAATTCTTAAATCTTGTCTCCCTTGGGCTAATCTCCTCCAAGCCATTCTTTGCTCAGGTCAACTGCTTTTAATTAGCAAGCTTCATTGATCAGGGCAGGAGTGGGAGCTGGTGGGTTACTGTCCAGGTCTTTTTAATTTAGAGGCTTTTCTTTCTTGCTGGAGGGATGGTATTACCCAGAGAGGAACCTGGCAAGAAGCCCCTGGAATTGTTTGAAGGAGGCTAACCTGTGATCGCCTTTACTGCATCTCTTCTGGCAGTGTCAGGGGTTGGATAATTTTCAAGTGGAGAAAGGAGGGAGGGAAAAAGAGAGAATTAGCCTGAGAGCAGGTTGTGGTAACACTGTATAGTTGCAGACTAGGGGTGTGTGTGTGGTTTTTGTCCTTTCTGCGAAAGACAAGAATCCAAGGATCTTTGCAAACAGCACCAGTCTCCCCAGCTCGGGAGGGTGCTCTTCTCCAGTCTGCTTTCTCAAACGGGGCTGCCCAGCTACATGAGGAGTACCTTTGGCAGAAGGAGCGCGGCCGATACCTGCTCCCTGCCTTGGGGAAGGATTCCCTGCAGCCTAACAAGGTAGAGGTTCTGACCGTGGCTTTTCAGCCTCTTACAGTGGCTCTCTGAGGCGTTAATACTAGGGATGGGTCTCACCATGTTCCTGTGCCTTTGGGCAGGGGGGATGGTGGTGCTGACTGGCTTCTCCAGCTGGTGTTCCCTTAGGAAACAAGGCTAAAAAATGCACCCCGAGACCCTCCTGAAGGAAGACACTTTACACTTCCTCCCTGTAAATGGAAAACAACTATATACATGGCACTAGTCCTTTACTGTGTTACCAGAAGCGTTTGGACCTCTCTGTATTAAGTGTGGGTGCACACAGTAAAAGGATGTGGATGCACCGGCATCTCTGTTCTCTGCCAGATCTCCTCGTGGTACGGTTGTCCTGCCTTTTAGATGAATTCTGGCAGCGTTAGTGGGTTGCATAATGACTGTAGATGCAAATCTATGGGCTGTCGTTACGTGGTCACTGGGTCATTGCGCGCTCTGCCTCTGGGCCTCTCGCAATTCATAGTTAAGGAAAATACATCTGATTAATTAATTAGCACAAATTTGCTATTTTATGTATTTGATCAACTAAGCAATGAAATTTCTGAAATGCAGTTAAATCAAACAGAAAGGAAGTGGCTTTGTATCAAACTATTGAATTAATATAATTATCTTATTGATTAAATCATCAAATAAACCTACAGCTCCTTTATCTGCTTTGCTTAGCCGTTTGGGAAGGCAACTGGCTTGTTCAGCTCTCAATCCCTGAAGCACCGGTCTCAATGCCAACGGCTGCCTTTATATTCTGGTCAGATAGCTCATGCTGCAGAGGTGATCTCTGGCTGAATCTCCCATGGAGAGCAAGACTCTGATGTCCATTATAGCTGTCAGCCAAAATTATGTATATTTGGGTAAGAGGTGCTCTCTCACATACCCACTCCAACGTGAATCACTGAGCCTGAGCTGGCGTTACACAGCTTGTTACGTTTCAAATTACAGGAGGAAAATGCTGGTGAGTCATGACTTTCCAGGGTTAAACATGCCACAGGAACACGGGCACCTGCCTTGCAGGCCAAGGGCTACGTCAAGGGCTGCTTTTGGAGCTGGGGAGGTGCTCTTGAAATGTCTTCTCCGCTATGTTGGGTGGCTCTTTCTCTACGATGGGCTCCTATTCTTGCATCTTGAGGGCGAAGTGTGTGAGTGGAAAGATTTTAATATTGGTATTATTAGGTATTAGTATTAATAAATACTAATGTGGGCTGGTGTAGGGAGACCACCCCAGAGGACTGATGTTCTGCTGCAAGTAATTTTAACCAGTGGTTTTAGTTGCTCAGCTATTTAATGTATCAGACTGGTTACCTGGCTGGAAGTTGCTTTCTTAGGCCTGTCAATTATGAGACCCTGCCGATGGTTCTGCTTCTTGGTGGCTTGCCAAAAGAAGGAGAGGAAACAGCTATGTCAAAAAGAAGGTACGTAAGGTAGAGCCTGGCAGCTGCAATGTGAAGCTGTAAAATGTGGGCTTGACTTTAAATCAGGGTCAGCTCCCCATCTGGAGTAATGCAGATCTTTAACCGGGCAGCCAGCCAAGAGCTGGGTGTGATTAGTCAGAGCCATTATGATCTGTGAGTCCACCTCTGTTGACCCTGCAGGACTCCCAGCTTGAAGACATTAAGAACTTGCCACAATTTGGTGCTAAAATTGTCACTGAGCCCCCCAAAAGTTGTCTCCTCTGTAGGCAGGTGCACGAGGCAGTTGCTGCCTCTGCAACCAGATGTTTAACTTGGTTTTAGGCTTTGAAGCAATGCTGAGCTCGCACAGGAATTGGGCAAAAGGTTGGGGCTTTTGAGAACGTCTCTGTTTTGGGCTCCGTTTCCTAATGCAAACCTCAGCCTGTCTCAAGGGTCCTGCAGCCACCTCCCTGCTGGCTCATTGCTGATAAGCGATGCAATTTCATCCGTATCATTCCAGCTGACAGCAGCGAAGATGACTCATCCACAGCACTTTTATTGGAGTGTGAGTTTAGCCTCCAATTGTGCTGTGAAAAGAGAATAAGCAGAACAGGTTCATGAAGAGGGCTGTATTGTTCCTTCTAGCTTAGAGTTGCTGTCTTGTGGCTCAGACATTAACAATATTGCTGGTCTCTAATATCTCACTCCTAACGTGCTTCAGTGGGGGAGAAGCGGTAAAAACCAAGAGGCACAGTCCAGGTTTGGCTTTGTGCTGTGCTCAAACTTCTCCATGGTTCCTCCTTCTTCAGGAAACGGTCACTCCACAGGTGAGGCGTGAAATGCGTCCACTGAACAAATTGAAAGAGACTGTCTCAGCAGGGGAGGGATTTGAATAACCTTGTGCTTCTGTCAGTTTTGGGGGGGAGGTTTCCAGCCTTCCTTGGATGCAGATTTCCCAGGGGTGATGCTTTTCGTCCTGCATGTGATTTTTGCTTTTGGCAAGCTGCCCTTGGCGCTGCGTGTTGCTTGAGATGAAAAGCTGGAGTGAAGCGTGTTTTTAACACTTAGGAAAGCAGCTGTGTCGTCAGATTCACCTTGGAATGCTGGCGAACAGCTTTGCAGGGGCCAGCACCCATGTTACCCTGCTTTGTTGAGGCTGCTGCATTGGCTGCAGTCTGCAGAGGTGGGGAAGACCACCTTCCTGATGGAGACAGCAGCAGGAGATAAGAGTTGACTGAGGACACAAAGGAGGACCAGTTTGGTTCCAGCCTCAATTTCTGGAAGTCTGGTTCAGCATTTGAGATTGCACCCTGTGTTGATGTCCCCTCTGTGACGTGCCAGTCATACCTGGGCTGTCCCTGAGCAACACCATTGCTCCTGGTTCTCTCATGGAGAGCTGTCATGGTCACCCATTGGTGTCAGCTGGTGGGACTTCATGTTATCTGTCAGGATTTGCCTTTCTGTGATGATGTTGTGACATGCTGGACACCTCCCTGGGCCCTTCACCGTGGGGAGATACTTTCAAGTGGAGTGCTTAATCTCTAGGTACGGGTGGGTAGGGATGGTTGAAGAAACATCTGTTTGAAAATGCGAGTGGGTCAGGCGCTGTCAGAGCATCCTTGGCCTGCGTCACTGGCATTGAGGTCAAAATTTCTGGCTCTGTACCAGCGAAGTGATGATAGGTTGTTTATTCCAAGCATCTGCAGGGTGATGGCAATCTTTCTGCTGGAGAAGGTCTCTCTGTAGCAGGTGTATGTCGCTCTGCTGGTGCCCGCTGCAGTCCATATGGTCAGTCTGGTGCCAGCTCTCTGATTTATAACCCTGATGGTGCTACGGTACCCATGCTGCAGTGTCATGGGACCTCACCGTACAGACCATCTCCCCTTCTCCTCTGATGCCTCACTTGCTTTGCACTGACAAATTTTAGGGGCCACTCCTGTAGATTCACGTAAGGTCAAATGCCTCCTCGTTGTCCTTCTCCTCGCTTGCAGTACGCCTGAACACTGTGCATCTGACAGGTTGATCTGCCCCAAGAAGACCTCCTGTCTGTTCCCTATCGGACATCAAAATCCTTCCCTCTTCGCTCCTATCAGCCAGCCAAAGGATGCGACAGGGCAGCGCTCTGACCACTGGACCGTGTTGGTGCTTGAGCGTTGCTGGGCTATGCGTGAGTTGCAGGCGGGAGGTGCCCGATGCCTTGACTTTCCCTGCACGTCCGAATGTGGCATCTCAGGAGGATGCAGCGGGACTTTGCTCCCCTTCCTCATCTTGTATTCTCTCCCCTGAAAGCAGACACTCCAGCCCAGCGTTTGGTGTCAGTGCTGGCACTGCTTGTGATATTGCACGTGGTAGCGGCTCCAAACCTCTTCAGCCCTGCAGCATCTCCCTCCTCTTTCCCTTCCTAGCCCTCCTTGGGCTGCCCACGTGCCCGTACGGGGCCGTGGCCGTTCGCTCTGCGGAGGATGCTGAGGCTGGGCTGCTCTTTTTTTGGCAGAACAACAATCTGTGCTTAGGTCAGCCGTAACTTAATCAAGTGGTACAAAGGATTTAGTGCACCTTGCAGATGGAAATTGCCTCGGGCTGGACAAAAGAAATATGCGTGCTGTTCCCTTTCCCTCCTCCTGCAATGGCTTAGTCTGTGGTTGTGTTTTTTTTTCCTTTCCCCATTCTGTGACATACAACTCAGGTAGTTTGCATCTCAGTGTGTCTCAAAGCGTTACGAGGCTTCTTCCGTAGCAATGATGAATTCAGTGTATAAAGCCCAGAACCGTGATTTCCCTCAGGGTCCCTTGTAATAATAATTTCTGTAAATAAAGGAATTGGGATCTCTGTTGTAATAGGATTTTGTCTGTGCAAGGGCTGGTAGCCGTGTCCCCCTGACACTGCCCTGTAATAGGATTGCGGGCTGTATCACAGCATTGCAAGTGGGCTGGGAGGGGCTGGGCCGGTGCAGAGATATGTTGGGATTTTTTGGGCAATTTTGGGATATGTTGGGCAATTTTGCAGGCTGTGAACACAGCGCTGACGGGCACCTCTGATGTCTCTCGAATGGCTGGATCTTGCCAGGCTGGTGAAATGTCTGGTTCGTATTCCTGGCGGGTTGCAGTGCTCTCTGCAAAGACCCCATGGCGGAGGTAAAGCCCTCATTCCCTGTAAGGTGCCAAAGCCTGCTTGCCTTGGAGGAGAGGGAAGAGCCTGGGAGGATGGGGTCTGAACTAGCTACAGAGTGCTCTTGCTGCTGCTGTAACTGCATTGATCTGCGCAGAGAAATGCTGCAACCTCTTCATTCGTCTCTGGACTCGCAGAACTTACTGGCTCCCGCGGTGACCCACACCCTGAAGCAGCTGCCTTCCTGCGAAGCTCACGTCTATAAAATACATACCGTTGCTGAGAGAGCAATTTGGCAGCCTCTTGAATGAAGGGTGCAAGAAAATGGTGCGCTTAATTACGCCTGCTTGGGATAGAAGCGGGTGAGGAGGCATGTGTGATCACAAGCCTTTGGGGCTGTTATATTTTTTTCTCACCTGTTCTAGCAGTAAGAAGTGCATGGGGGAAGCACGCGCGTGTTCTCACGTTCACGCTGCTACCCCTGCCGAGTGCAATAATTATTTCTCTGCTGGTGAACGGATGCTGATGGAAACTTTTCTTCAGCAGGAGGACCGGTAGTTGTGCTGGAAGTGATGGGGATCTTGTGTCCGGGCTGCTGCAGCGCTGCAGAGCATCATCGCCGCAGGATCCTGAGCAGCTGTGGGTGAAGGCAGGGTGTCTTGAACATACACACCTCAGACACATTGGTAAATAAAGATTTCTAGTCTTGCACTGACTGTGTCTCGTACCAAAAGGCTCGTATCCTGAATTGGTCCTGTACCCAGATTAGGTGGGCTCAGTACCGCTTGGTGATGTGAGGAGAAGCCCAATTGTTTCTACACTATGGAGGTGAGAGGCTTTTCCCCAGGCAATCGTGATGCCAAAGGGCTGGTGCTGAGTTCGGTGTCCGCAGCAGCGAGTTTCGTTCTTCTCAGAAATAACCAGGTGCCAAAACTGTTTGTCACCGCTGCTTTGTGAAAGGTGTGCTGGCACTTCGCATCCCTCCCTGGAGTCATGGGGAAGGCTCAAGTTAGCTCTGACAAAGCCTGCACACCATTCACAGTGTAATTAGCACCACAAGTCTTACTAATTGCTGAGGATTTTTTCTCTCCCCCCCTCTTTTTCTCCAGCACAAAATTTCTCTAGTTATCTTGGGTTATCATCATGGTAGACAGCGTGCTAAGCCTGGATGCTCCTTCTGAGGGCTGGTGTCAGGAATAATTACTGCTGTAGTAAGCTGATCAGCCCTTCATTATTAGCTGCTGTTGTTGTTACTTGACATTGATTAGTAATTTGTAGCTGCCAGTGCTTTCCTCTGCCCTCAAAGCTGAGTGTTCGCTGGTGCTGCGATGCTGTTCTGCCAAGGACAAATGAGCATCTCCCCCCCTCTCCCCTCCCTTGCCACCCCCTCGGCACTTCCCTATCTGCACTTTGGTTTTTAAATGTATGGTTTGTGGCTGGGAGAGCAGCACCGGCCCTGTCTGAATGCTGACTTTGCAGCTGAAAATTACTGAGGGTCCCAGCTGGCCGTGATGGTGGAAGATCTTGTGATGAGTGACCCAGTGGTGGGACAATGTTTGTAATTTCAGGCCGAGTGCCTCGCAGTGATGCCGTCAACCACCCCATCATCCCTGCGTCCTGCCAGCTAGAGAGGACAGCAGAGATGCCACCATAAATATTAACTCGCTCTAGAGCGGTTGGTAATGTTTGCGGGTGGCTGCTCAGGTGTGTTCATGTCTGGTGAGGTTGGGTTTGGATGAAGGTCGGGTTTGGACTGGGGGAGAAGGAGAAAACACAGCTGTAGATCCTGTCCTGTTATGAGACGTTCAGGGTTGTTTTAAAGTAAGACCGTTTAGTAACTTGGAACTGTAAATGCTGGGAGAAGGGTGAGCTTCCCAGCCACGACCTGGGATGGCGGGGGGGTCCTTGCTCTGCAGAGCCGCCCCGTTCCGCAGTGCTGACTCCCTCTGCCCTCTCCCTGCGGCCGTGTCTGCCTCCTATGTGTTTTGGCTGTTCCTTCCTGGCTCCATGAGCCACGTCATTTGTTTGTCTGATCTGCTGATCTGTGGACCAGCTGTGCCCGTCAAAGCGGGGTCAGAGAGCAGAAGGCAGGCTTGCAAGCCTGTGCTGGAGCAGGGAGAGAAATTTGGGGAAGGGATGTCTGGAGGCAAGTGCCTTCCATGTAATCCGCATCCCGGCTGTGCCTCTTGTGCCAGCGTATTGCATTGGCTCAGGATCTCAGCAGCGAATCTTTCGAACAATTTGGGCCATCTGACGTGGTCCATTGCAGAGCAGCATCCCAGGAGATGGTTAATCTACCCGGGGCAAGCCTGACATCACTGGCAGGGTAAGGGGAATTAGCTCTCCTCTGTGGAGGCAGGACGGGGAGGGCTTGGGCTGGCACGGTGCAGACCAGTCTCCCCGCCCGGCTCCGTAAGCCGTGCCACCGCTGCTGGGAGGCAGCATGTGCAATCACGCCAATGTATGTAAATGTCCGTCTGACACAGCATGTATAAATCACGCATGGGCAGCCAGAGACGGCAGGGAACGCGCCTCCTGTAACCCCTACTCTGACTAGCGTCCTTGTGATGCCAAGGGGGTGGCAAGGGGCGAAGCTTGATGTCACTTCTTGGCACTCCAAGAGGACGTTATTCAAAGAGACGGTGACCTCTCCTGGCATGCAGAGCGCTGCCGGGGACCTCCAGCCCCACGTCTGTGGCAAATCAAATGATGTGCTGCAGGAGAGGAGGGTTGGGGCTCAGACATCCATCATCAACCTGCTGACCACGGAGGAGAGGAAGAAAAAGCTACCAGGAAGCTTTCCCTCCGTCGGTCCTAGGAGGCGCCGGTGGCTTTAGTCCTGGGGTGTCTTCTTACTCATCCATTAGTGGGTACTAACCGCGGCTCCCTGTGCAAGCACCTTAATGGCTGTCTGGCCTGAACCAGCCCTAATTAAGACTGAAGAGTGGTTTCTTTTCAAAATCCCTGTTCAAATGTTTTTTTTCTAGTCTCTCACCTTCCTAGATGAGATTTCTGGGGCTCAGGGTAGGTGGTTTTTTCCTACTCTTTAGTAGTTCCAGTGATTCGCCAGTTTAAAAATGTGAGAGGACTGTGGGACACCCAACCAGACTTTTTTTCTAATCAACACATTCAGGGGATTTTATTATCTTTTCTCTTTCTCCCCAGACAGCTCAAGCTCTGAGGTAGCTCAGGTAGAAAGCTGCAAACCGCAGAAATTAATCTTTGCTGACAAAAGCTTCCCGACTAAGCACTGGTCTGGATTTGAGGAC
The DNA here is from genome assembly GCA_030449065.1 of Oceanodroma leucorhoa. NCBI lineage: Eukaryota > Metazoa > Chordata > Aves > Procellariiformes > Oceanodroma > Oceanodroma leucorhoa. The sequence continues at coordinate 1,571,388 of JASVER010000113.1, forward strand.
GTGCTTGAAGTGGCAGACGGTGTGTGAGAAGGGCAGTCCCAGGTGAGCTTGAAAAGCTGGAGGGAGTACCGGGACGTGTCCCACCACTGCGGCAGCGGATCGTAGCGGGGTGTGTACTCGCTGTGGGGCAGTTAAGTGTGTCTAGGCCACTTTCTGGGCATGACAATGACTGCGTTGTGGTACAGCCCTTGCTATTGCTGGGTATTTTGGAGGGTGAGAGCAGAAGCCGAAGTGCCAGCCTGCAGAGATCTGCATCTTGCTTGCAGGCTGCTCTGTAGGGCTGAGAGGTTTCTTCAGCTTGGAGGCTACGTGCTCCAGCCCCTGTCCTTTGCTGGTGCAAGCCGGTCTACAACTGCTGATTTCAGTGGGCCAGCCTCAGTTTACCCAAAATGAGGATGTTACCTTTGACCCAGCTGAATTCCCTGGCGCATCCTCTCCCCTGTGGTCTACCCAGGCTCCTGCTATCCTTGCCTTGGTGACCCCCAGCTTCATGTCCAGCTTGCCCCTGCTGTTAGGGCCACCATGTCAGCCATAGGAGCAATGGTGGGCCTTCGCTGCTGGCTGACGTGTCATTGGAAAGGACAGAGGCTGCCATGCTCTCCTTCCTTGTGCTTGTTTCATCTCCCCTCAGGTCTCACAAGGGAGTGTTTTCTCTGTACTTGCACGGTCTTTGCTCTCACAGCCTCCACGAGCAACCGTGGACCTCGCTCAGCCCCCTCCAGCCTCCCCTGCTGTCCCTCAAGTTCTCTGGGGCTGGGATTCTCAGGGACTTTGGTGTAGGTATGATCTCTGCAAGACTTAACATGCCAGTGGAGGACACTGCAGGCAACCCCGCAGGGGACGCTTGTTTGCTCCCTGAACCATACTCCTCTCTGGAGGGCCTGCCTCTCTCTGCTGACCGGGAGGTGCTGGTTGATATGCCACTGCATGGCTTGGCATGCCTCTGGTCTTGTGTGATGGAGACAAAGCATCGTGTGAGGGGCTGTTAAATTGGAGAGCGTGGGACAAAAAAAGCTGCTGGAGAATGTCTCTGCTGTGGAGCAAGGGCCTGGTCCAAAGTGGGGTCTGCTGGCATCTGAGCCGACCTTTACAGAGGACTCTGCTGGGTGGTTGGCACTTCTTTGTGTGCTTGAGATCCACAGCTGAGCTGGGTGCTTTCACACCTGTCTCCATTTCACAGACTTCCCAGTAAGGCTCCACTGGTATCTCCCCACAGGACAGCCTGGTCACCTCGGGATGGTCTTCCCATGGGCATAGGGAAGATTCCCCAGCTCACGTCTCTCCAAGCGGATTGCGAAGGGCAAGGCAAGCCTTCAAACACACTGAAGCAGGAGAGACAGTTGCCTACACTCTGGCCAAGTTCTCCCAAGGAGAAAAGGAAGACCCGAGTGTCCCAACACCGCCTGAACTCCCTATCCAATGTTGATTGAAATCTCTTGGTGTCTGGCCCATGCTGCACTCCTAAACCTCAGGTTCCCTGTCCCTGCTAACAGCTCTCTTCTTCTGCACAGGTGCCTGAAGGAAGGTGGAAATTCCTCCCAAGTTTTCCGGAGCCTGTCCACAAACAAGTCAAGGGACCTCTAGATGGCAATGTTTCTGTTCAGGAGGCCAGCGGCTGCTTTTCAGGCAAGCTGTACCATTCCCTTTCGTGCTGAGCTTTGGCAAAGCTCTGAGATTTACGCTGGGCTGAAGTGGACAGCTTACCACCCCGCTGCCTCTTATCGCTTCCTCAGTGAAAGTGGCTTGGATTTTGTGACCTCAGGGGACCAGTGGTTTTAGCAGTCTGGACAGTAGTTTTCTGTCTGTCCTTCCCTCCATGTGATGAAACTGGCTTGGGCTTGATTGCTCAGACAACTGCCTGTCGGTCGGGAAGGTACTAGAGTTTTTGGAGGTGATGGGAGTCCCTTGCTGTGACTGGGAGCTGCTGGTGAAGGGCTTTGGTGTTAATGATGCTCAGCACATTTCCGGCATGTGCTTGAGGATGCAGACGGAGGACTCTGCTCCCTCTGATGCAGTCAGTGTGTGTGGAAGGTGCATGCGTGGAAATAGGGCCTTGCCGTTTGGCTGGAGAAGAGCTGGGAGGTTAGGGAAGGAAAACGTTGCTGGAGAGAGGACTGTAATTCCTCCTGCACGCTTAGAGCCCTCAGTTGCTACCTCCTCTCTACCTAGCTCTGCTCGGTGCCTGAGTGATGGGGTTGCTGGACTAAATACCTTCTGCCTTTCCCAGGGCTTCTGCCGTGATGCCGGATGGAGAGCACACCTCAGAGGCTGTGCCTGTGTTTATCATCTCTCCTGGGTGCCAGTGCAAGAGGTACTTTCTTTGTCCATCGATGGCAAGGGAGGGAGGATGGAAGGGAGGCTTGGAGGCTTACCTGAAGGCTGCTGTCCCTCACAGACAGTGTCAGTTCAAGCAAAATCTTTCTTGCTCGTACCACAAACACCTCTGCAGGGTCCTCCAAAAGCAGTCTGGGTGATGGGCTGCTCGAGGAGCCAACTGCCGTGTGCCTTTGGCCTCTCCCTGAAGTCCTTGCAGCTCCCAGGGGGACCGAACTCACTTGGCTTCTCCTGACCGTGTTTTATCATGGGCTCAATCGTTTGCGGTCAAGAGGAGGAGAGGAAGACTTGGAGAGGTGGGGATGTCTTCCCCCTCTGGGCACTGTGAAATGCAGCACCTGTAGACTGGGGTCCTGTAACTCGTCCCTCTTAACTGTTCTTGTGGGAGCTGGCAAGAAAGTACAGCCCCTTGCCGAGATCCCCAGAAAAGCCGAGCAGGGTGGAAAGCAAGCACCATGTTCAGCAAAGGTCTGAGCAAAAGATCAGGCAACCAGTTTGTACACGTTTTGGCTCTTGGAGTTTTATGAATCCAAGTATACCCTCATCTTGGGAGGACTAGATCTGTTTCGTGAACCAGAAATAGAGGCTAGACCCAGATCTTGCTTGCACTTCTCTGGAGTGGTGATAACAGCTGACCTGGGATCTGGGGCCGCCGCCTCTTCAGTTTTTCGTGGTGGTTTGAGCTAACTACTGCTGCTTCTGCCGAGGGAAGCGTTGAGGTGTCTGTGACAGTGTTTCCTACCCGCATGGTGAGGGTGGGAGTAGCAAACCCTGCTCCTGAAGCTCTCCCCTTTCCCTCCATCCCTTCCTTCTCCCTTCTGCCTGCCTGGCCTGGCTCTCCCAGCCCTGGCCCCTCACCCAGGGCTGCTCACGCTCCTCTTTGCCAGCGCTGCGGAGGAGCCTGGAGCTGGTCCCGGGCGATGGAACGACGCTGGTGCTGCAGAGTTTGGAGAGGGTATGGGGTGTCAGGGGCTGCAGGAGATGCCGATCGATTCCCAGCTCTGCCACAGCAGAGGAGAAATCCCTCCCATCTCCCTGTGCATCGTTCCCCTCTGCGTAAACCAGACAGTGATCCTTTTCTTGCTTCGTTGAATTGATGCCAAAGGGCAGAGACTGGCTCCTCCTTGGTGTTTTTCCCCACAGCGTGGATAATAGTCTCTTTGGAGTTGGCATGCCCATGCCCGGGCTCTCCAGTCCACCGAGAGACCTCGAACCCTGGCTTACCGGGAGCGCGGCAGCAGGGGTGGGCTGGCTGCCTCCCAGCCTCTCCACGCACTCGAGGCTGTGCGAGAGCTCGCTCTCGTCTCCAGCCCACGCAGACGCTTTCTCTGCCAGTCCTGCACCTGCAGCCCTGGGAAGGCAGCTATAGTCATGCTGCAGCGGGCATAGACAATTGATTATAAGCGGTCGTAGATTACCTGGAGCAATGCTATTAAATTTAATACAGTTCTCCACTGGCTCTCGGGGCACAGCCTTGGGTTGTGTAACTGACATCTTGTTGCAAAGCATTTTGGGGACATTGCTAGGGGCGTGAGGCAGAGAGATTCAGCTGCAAAGCGGGAGAAGAAGATGAGTTTCTGTTGAGATTTATTTCCTGCCCAATAATTGCCCAGAAAAGCTGTGTAAACCTTCTCTGTTTGTGGAACAAATACTGCAAGAGTTACTGCTCTGACCTTTTTTTTCTTTTCCACTGGACAATTGTCTGTGCCCTTGTTATTTGGAAGCCTTGATATGCCGCTGGCAGATTTATGCCATGTTGAAACCCACCTCTTATTGCCTCAGAGTTGATTGGAAGAAAGGAAGCTTGTTCGCTGGAAAATAAACCCACTGCCACGCGCCCTGCATGCCAAGCTAGGGTTGAAGTTTAAAAGAACAATTTGGAGCACTGACCTCTTTTCCTTGTCAACTCCTTGTCTTCTGTCACTGTGTCATCTGTGAAAGGTGGGTGACCAGCTCCGAACAGGATCGCCACTGGATTTAGGCAGGAGTGAGATACTTTATGAGCAACCTATGCTGTGATGGAGTGTGGGCTCGATGCCTCTCGAGGGAAGGGCTGTTCAGTGTGCAAGTCCTGCCCTGGCTTAACAAAAGCTTGTGGCAAATCCCCATGTGAACACTCTCACTGATTTGGCGGCTGCTAAATTTGGGAATAAATCCACCTTCCTTGGCGGCAACAGTAAATCAGATGAGACATGTCCAGCGAGGGTTTGGAGTTCATTGCAAAATGTACTTAGTTTGTGTGTGGTTCAGGGCTTGCCCATGCTGAAGAGGAGCTGGCATTAAAGCTCTCTGGAACAAACCCTCTGAGTTGAAATCCCATCCTGGGTGAGATCCCAGCAGTTTGTTAGGGCTTTCTGGGGTCTTCATCGCTCTGCGAGCCTCTGATGTGATGCTGAGTGGCCCTCTTCCCTCTGTATCAACACAGAGCTGATAAGCCAACAGGGTTGTGTGGTAGCCAGACAGCCTGGAGAGGCTGTACAAGGAAGGCCACTCAGAGTCCTTGATCCTCCCCTTGGATGCCGCACAAGAGCGGATGCCACTTGCAAAACCAGCCACAGCTCCTCATACGTGTTGGGCGGCTATGCGGTCCCTACGTTTTCTGCACGCCGTCGCTACTGGGACTGTTTGGAGCCTGCACCCACCTCCACCCTCCCGGCTCGTCGGCAGAAACTAGCCCCGTCCAAGCGGAGATGGTTCTGCCTGTAAGTTTTATTCTTGGTAACACAGGATCTGTGGTAGCTGGTAAATGTCAGCCCTCATTAGGGAATGTGTATCGTGGGTGTGTTTCTCCTCGCGTACGAACCTGTTGGAGGCTGCTGGTATTTCACCAAGAGTCTGAGCGGAGAATCAGGCCCGTATGTATGTATATATGTATGTATGTATGCGTGCACTTCCTCTTGCAGGTGTCAGGAGAGCGGAGGGGGTGGGTTTTAATCCGTGTGTGTGTGGGCAGCTCTGCTGATGCTGTTTGTCAGCTGGAATCCCAGCACAGGGCTCTGCGGCATCAGCCGCGGCTTCCTTTTTGCCTTCTGTCACATTTGGAGGGAGGGAAGATGTAGCTGAGTCTTGCAATAGTAGGTCAAAACATACTGCAGCACTACAGATCAGAGCAAAAGCTTTCTTGTGCAAACACATGGTTTTATTCATCCTGTTATTTTCTTTATCAGATGCTTACTTGCCTTTACAGAGCGGCTTTCAGCCCCAGGGAGAGCAAGCATCTCGTCGGAAGGGAAGCTGGGCTAGTGACTGGAGTGGGTCACAGTTATGGAAGATGGGCAATCTGGACTTTTATTCCTGGCTCTGCTCTGGCCCCTTGTCTTCCAGATCTCTGTGAAGACCTTAAGAAACGAAGAGCAGGGACTGTCGCTGCATGTGTATGCAGCACATGGCACGGTGGCACCTCCAGAGCATCCCTGGCACAGCAAGAAATGCTAGTCATGACAATCGCGCTACGAACGGGGATTGTTATGCTACTGAAGTGCAGCTGTCCCTGGGTGGGTAGCAGTCTGGTTAGGGTACAACCCGGTTAGGGTGTTGGAGCAAGCTCTTTTATCCAGACAAAGCTCTGCCTGGGATTCTTCAACGTGCAGACAGCTTTTTAAGGTCTCGTTTGAAAGATGTCAGCTCCCCCTCCCTACTCTTCCCCAGGCAGCGAGAGCAGAAAACTAAATTTATCTGCATTGGGACAGAGCGAGCTGGAGTAAACCAGCCAGGCGCTGCTCCAGATCTGCTGGGTAGAACAACTAACACAGAGCTGTCTGTCTGTCCGTGTCTGAGATGCTCAGGTGCTGCTGATGCTGGGGTGGCAGTGACAACTATACAGCTTTTTGTATTCCAGCTCCTGGGTGTCAGAATTTACTGAAAAGTTTGCCTTGTGGGGGTGATGTTTTATCTGACTCGGTCCCTGAGTTGATTTATGTTATACGTGAGGCAAAGCCGTCCTTCTGCTTTTTGAGAGGAAGGTGAGGAGCTACACTCCTTGCCTTCCTTCCCAAGACCTTGTGAAGTGTGGAAATGGTGCTGGAAAAGAGGTTGAAGCACAGCCTGCAAAGAGCCCTTATTGCTTGGGGACTTTTGAATATCCTGTGGGTAGTGCATAGGAATGGGAATTGCAGGGGACTCAATATTTTCAATTTGAGCCTTGCTGCCCACAGCTCCCTTTTTGGGGTCGTTATTGACTGACGCAGATTGGTGGAAGGGAACACGGGGCAGATGTTTGAATGGGTGTGCGCTACACTGGCTGCTGTGTGCCTGGATTAAAGAGGAGACTTTTCAATGTTGAGTCCCTTCCTGGGGCCATCCGGGCGACGTGCTGTGTCTGGGGGCATGGGGAGGGTGGGATCTGTTTTTCCTTCTCACCTCCTTCTAAAACTGGAGCATCCATCTCTGTCAGGCTGCTGCTAATGAGTTAGTTAAACAGCATCTCCTTACTGGAAACTCTTTTCAGTCCAATTAAGATCTTGCAACATGTCAGTTGTGACAATAAAAGTGAATTAAGTCTCATTTCTCCTTTTTTACGATGTTTATTAGAAGATGGGAATGCTCATTTAGAGGAGCTAATCACGGTTATTTATTTGTCAGTGGTACCAAGAAGCCCCTGCTCAGGCTAGGGACCCGTTGTGCCTGATGCTGTGTGCGCTCATGGAAGGAACGGGAGCCAGCCCTGGAGAATGGATTGACCATGCAGGAAGAGCCCAGGCGAGGTAGGCACTCTCGTGGCCATTCAGCCCCAGCTGCAGGACTTGCTGCTGCTTGCAGACACTGTGGGAGTCATTGAAGCTAGTGGAGATCTATCTCCACTGCGCTGCTCAGCAAAGACTGCTCTGAGCAGCAGCAGAATCTCTCCTCTGACTACTCATCCTCCTCGTTGCAATACCTCTGTCTTTATCGGCTGGTTCCAGAATTGCTGGGGAGCATGTGTTGGGGAGACAGGTGGGCAGGCACACTGCACAGCTGCATAAACCTCTTCTCCTGAGGAAGCCAGGGTAGAAGGGAAAACAGAAAGCTTTAACTCTGGAGTACAGCTTGATGGGAAGGGTAAATCGTGGCAAGAGGCGTATCTGACAGTCCTGTGGGTCCCTTCTGTTTCAGATGGCCTCTGTTGCTCACCCCCAGGCCTTTGTTTGCAGGCAAAGAGGAGAATGCGTAATTCATCTCCCCTCTCAAGCTGTTTTCATTCAATGGCTTTGGCTAAGACTTAAAGCAAGCTCTTCCAGGGGCTTGGGCTGCTAGTCAAGATGCTTTCCAGCACATCTATTGGGGCAGAAGAGTTATTATTTCATTGCCGTGAGGAGCCCAGGCCGGAGGATGCACTAGAAAAGGCCTGTAGGAAGGTTCAGTGCACCAGCTTGTTTTCAAGGGGGGGTTTGGTTGGTGCTCCTCAAAACCAGCTAATCCCATCCTTAACTGATATGCTTAAAGGACCCAGAAACCAGGAGCAGAAATCCGAGGCTACAGAGACACAGGGACTAAGAAGCAGGCTCGATGGCTCTAGCCTTGCGTAAACATGGGTTTGGGTTGCCTGTGAAGGCCATCACGTGGAGGATGTGGGGGGCTCTGAAGATCATACTGGAGGTGAGAATGGAGAAAGTTGGGGTAGGGAAGGCTGCAGCAGGACGTGCTGGCTGGCTCCCCAACTCTCTTGGCAGGATCACCAGGCTGGGGTGAGCTGGCAGCAGCCAGTCCACAGGCTGGGCTCCTGCTTACTGCCATGTGAATACAACACACCGGGGCTCTGCTTCTTTCAGTCCCGCAGCTGTTGATGTTTTGAAGTTAAGAAAACATTTAAATGATTAAAAAAAACCCAACAACCCAGCCTTGGTTTATCAAGGGAGCTTCTAATGAGCAGAAGGGGAGGGGGAACAGACACAGGAAGGACAGCAGAGACTAACAGCCTGGCAGAGCCCTTGTCATCTTGACAACACAATAAGTTTCAAACTGGGCTTGCTCTTGACATTTGCCTGAAGGTATATTTAACTAGTGCGGGAGACGCTGGAGCAGAAGTGTGCACCTTAGAGCCCGAGGAAGCCTCAGTGGGGGTTAGCTGGGTTTTGGAAGGGGGGAGATGGGCTCCAAATGGAAGATGTGCATCCTTCCCTCCCTCTCTGTCTGTGTGTAGCCAGACTGAAAGGCTGTGCTCGCAGCTTGGTGAGAGAGGATGCTAATGAAGCATGAACCGGCTGCGCTCAGTGGCGTCTCTCGTGCTATCTGCCACCAGCCTGCCTGCCTGCCCGCTTCTGCCTTTCATTCTTTCTGTATTTGCGTGTTGTGTTTGACGAATGGAAATGTGGGCTTCTCTTTGAAGCAGGAGGGATGGCAAACAAGCAGATAGAGTGGGAGCTCAAATACTCCTTTCCCTGGGCTAGGCTAAATGTTGGAGGATGTACAAGGCATCTGGGGGGGGATTTACAGTCTTTGGGACCTCGGGGCTGAATGGAGACCCTAGGTTTTGCAGGTTCAGTGGGGTGTAAAGAAGGGGTCTTTGAGTGTCTCCTAACTGCCCAGAAATCCTTACTGATTTTTTTTTTTTTTCCCAGTCCCTGACAACAGGCCCTGATTTGGGGTGCTCTGTGCTCCAGGGCTGCTGCTCTGTATGGGGTCCTAAGCCCCCAACCCTTCTCATCCCAGAGCTCCCAAAAGATACCTTCCACCTCCCTCAACCCCCCTCCAGCTCTCCTTGCTGGAGCAAGACCTCCAGCTCTCCTTGCCCAGGTACCCCTGATCTTCTCCCCACAGCCCCCTGGCACTTACCTCCCTGTCCTCTCCCAACATCCAATGCTTCAACCAAGCCCTTGCTCACTTTGTCACCATACCCTGTGCTGTGGGATTTCGGAAACCGAGATACGAACTGTGTTTCCAGAAATCCTAAGACGGTGCCTACGGACCACAGGCTTGTGTTGCATCTGCATTGCACGCACACGGGAGTGGAAGGCAGCCCCTCCTCAAACTCGCCTGCTACCAAAATAGGCCAGGCAGTCACAGGAGAGCAGGACGCTTTATATCTGGTCGTGTGTTGCAAGAAGTTTCTGTGGCAGAGGTTAAGGCTGATGCATTGACATGGGATGCTGCTGAAAATGGATGTGTTTGGGTTTTTTTATGATGAGTGACTTTTTGGCATTTTTGAGAAGCAAACTCCCACCTGGGAGGCAGAACAAGCTGGGCATACGAGATGGGGGTCGTGCAATAAGCCAGAGCATCTGCTGCCTTGGAGGGGTCTGTTGCTTTCATCACATCCCCAGGCATCTTCTGGCACGTCACCTGTGTGCAAAGAAACATCTGGAAGGGTGCAAATGCAAATCTGCGTTTGTATTGGCACTGCAGAACAAAGCCAGCCGCCTTCCAAAATCAGGTGTAGCAGGAGGAGATTGAAATACAGCGTTAAAAACCAGAGTGGGGGCCCTGTCCAGGAGTCTTGCCTGGAAATGGGTGTCTGCAGCAGTATGGGGAATGGGCTAAAATCAGGGATGTTAGTCCACGCTCGTCTCTTGCAGCAGTTTGGTTTTATCTCCCTTTCCAGATTGGCTTTAAGATAAGGGAAAATGTTGACATTCTTCCCACAGGAGAGATTTGCTGAGGTCCTTAGCTGGTACAAATCAATCAGGCTTTAACTCACAAAGCACCCTATGGGGACGCAACTTCGATAGGAACGTTCCCTCTGAAGTTTGATGTGATTTCCTTTTCTTCCAGCCACATATTTGCCTCTTTTCATCATGAAAATAGAAGCTGTGACAAAACCTGGCATAGCCCAGGAGCTGGTCCCCACCTCCCTTGTTCCCAGCCTTCGTGCCCTCCACCAGAAAGCCATGAGTCATCACCTCTTGGCTTCACCAGTGTTGTAATTTTTTTTTTCTCCTCCTCATCCGCCCCACCCCAGCTGGGGTGAACAAGTGAGAAAGCAAATAGGAATAAATACCTCCAGCCATAAAAGTGAAATAAATCAATACCTCTTCTCTGAAGCCAGAGATGCTTAATAGGCAAGGATGACTGCCAGATTGTAAAAAATGTGTTTAGTGTGCGGCTGGGGCAAGTTTAACCCTTGGACATAAACAGCTGAGCAGCTTGTCTCACCTCTGAATTAAATAACTTTAACTGCAGAGGGCTGTGATTAATAGAGGTGCCTCTGGTTGGGATGCACCAGGTATTTTGTGCCTGTGGATCATCTGGGCAATTGCCTAGGCGGGAGAAGTTGTTGCCAAGTCCCTTCTGCAGGCACAGTGATGATTTTTTCATGAAGGGACAGCTCTGCAGTAACGTAGCTCGCGGGTGCTGGGCTGAGCTGGTGGGACTTCAGCGGCCCTTTCCAGAAATGAAGGACCTTTCCAGCTCTTCACCCTGCCTTTCTGTGGTGGGAATGCGGAGGAGTAAAGCTAGGGTGAGGCAACCCTGTCTAAACAAACTTTTGGTATTGCCAATGCTGGGGAAGAGCTGAGGGAAATTCATGTCCCAGATGCCTGGGGCTTCCTCAGCATGCAGGTGAGGGTGCCTGAGTGTCACCATGCTGAGGGAATGAGAAGGACTGCCCTGGAGGGATAATCCATTCCAGGGGGGTATGGGAAGTTTAGTCTGGTTTCTTCATAGGGCTGCTCCAAGGTCCTGCTCTGGAAAGGGTTTGGTTATCCTGCCCAGCTCTCCAGCATGCGTTTCCTCTCTTCACCTGGCCAATGGAGCTGGAGGACAGAGTAAATCTCCTGTGTCTCAAAGCTGTGATGAGGGAGGGCTGGGACTCCAGTCCCAGTCTCTAGGATTTTTTAAATTTTTTTGTTTTTCTTCCAGGAAAGCCCATCCCAGGACCTTCATAGCTTGCTTTTCTCTAGAGTATGAGGCACCAGGATGATGAGATGCAGCCAAGGTTGGAGTAAATGGGATTGTAGGAAGCCCCAGTGAGATGTTCCTGGTGGGCTGGGAGGAGCGTTAGCACTGCCGTCAGCTAGTTTGGTAAGACCACATCAGGAATAATGGGGATGCTCTGGCCACTCTTTCTGAAGACCAGTGAAGTCAAATGGGAGCAGGTATAAAGGAGCCCACAGAGAAATTCAGAGGCACGAAGATCCCATCACACTTAGAGTTTGGCTTCACAAAAACAAGACTGAGAGGTGATGCGCTGTGTGTATATCGGAGCAGAAATAGTCGGTAGGGAGAAGAACTATTCAGAGTAAACAGATGTTGGCACAAGGACAGCTAGTTATGGGCTGGCCATGAACTTGGGAGGCTGGTGACAAGCGGAAGGCTCCTGCATGTTAGAGCGGAAGGGTGCTGGTCCCTTCCAGTGGTCATGGAGCAGGGAAGCACCAGGAAAAGCGGTTTAAAGTGAAGCTGAGCAGGAGTGATTATTTGATGTAGCTCCGGCACTGCTCGGAAGCTGGATGCAGGGACGTGGGGTTTCTTGCTATTCTTACTTATGATGGTCTGTGTGCCTTTTGTTGGGGCTAGGAGCTCAAAGGTAGCCAAGATATTTCAGAAGAGGATTAGGGTTAGTTTCCTACAAAGCCTCCCTGCAGCTCTTTAAGCTATTTGTTCTCCCGGCACACAGACTCGCACTCGGTTAAGTGCTGCCTGGCACGCAGATGTTTTCCTCAAATACGGCAGAAGCCTTTTGCTGAGAAGAGCCACGTGATGGGAGTTAAGTTTGTATTTAGGAGCTGGGGGTATCTGGCACAGCTCTTACCATGGTTTCCGTGTGAAAGGAAGGCAGGCTGTACTGGGAAAGGTGATCCTGGAAACACTTGTATTTATTTTGATTTTTCCTCATGCTTAGAGCAAATTACATCTCTTGCTGACATACCTGTGGCAAGCAGGGGTTACAGAAGTTATTAAAGTAGCAATGGAAAAGGCTATGCCAAATGGGCACGATTTTGCTCTCCTCCCATGGAGAGTATTGTTCTCGGCTGGGACAGGACAAACAGGTTGAGGTCATGGTTCATATAAAATGGGCAGGATCTGTCCCATCACTTGTGCCAGGCCACCTTTATGGGCAGGAGGGGAGAAGCCTGGGTCTTAGGCCAAAAAAAAAGGGATTTACTGACTCTTGACACCTTGCCTCTACCTTGCTCTGCTGTCTGTCAAGGCTTGGCTTGATGATAGGCAGCTCCTACTCCTCTCCACCAGACTCCAGGCTTTCCAGTTTGGACCTGAAAGTCCTTGTAGTTAGAGCAGGCGCAGTCACTGGTAGTTCTCCACACCTAAATCCACTTATAGAATCATAGAATCATTTAGGTTGGAAAAGACCTTTAAGATCATCAAGTCCAACCGTTAACCTAGCACTGCCAAGCCCACCACTAAACCACGTCCCTAAGCACCACATCTACACGTCTTTTAAATACCTCCAGTGATGGTGACTCAACCACTTCCCTGGGCAGCCTGTTCCAGTGCTTGACAACCCTTTCGGTGAAGAAATCTTTCCTAATATTCCATCTAAACCTCCCCTGGCACAACTTTGAGGCCCTTTCCTCTTGTCCTATTTCTTGTTACTTGGGAGAAGAGACCCACAACCTCCTTTCAGGTAGTTGTAGAGAGCGATAAGGTCTCCCCTCAGCCTCCTCTTCTCCAGGCTAAACAACCCCAGCTCCCTCAGCCGCTCCTCATAAGACTTGTTCTCCAGACCCTTCACCAGCTTCGTTGCCCTTCTCTGGACACGCTCCAGCACCTCAATGTCCTTCTTGTAGTGAGGGGCCCAAAACTGAACACAGAATTCGAGGTGCGGCCTCACCAGTGCCGAGTACAGGGGCACGATCACCTCCCTACTCCTGCTGGCCACACTATTTCTGATACAAGAACACTTCTTGTTCTCAGCCCCTTGACCCCCTCAAATAGGTGCAAAGGATGGACAATATCACCTGACCGAGGTCTGCAAGATCCTACTGCCTTCAAGACCCCCGTTTTTTGGGTGAGGCATTGTCGCGTGGATGTCAAACATCTTCTGCATGGTATTGCATGCATCATTCCTTCCTTGCACCTTTCTCCACCTCCAGACTTGGGAGAAAATACTTGTGGTGGTGCCTGGAGAGCTGTCTGTGAAAGTCAGGCCACGGAAGAGCTGGTGAATTGCTTTTCTGCCCACAGTAAGCAAAGTGCTCCCGGTAGGGTAATCAATCTCCCCGAGAGCTCCCCCAGCTGAAGGCAGTCGCCCTGACTTTATGGAGTGTGTCGTGTTTCCCCTGTAATGGCCACGAATCCCCTTCCCAGCCAGGAGCACGCAGCAGCTCGCCCGGGGGATGGAGACTGTATGTGTGTGTGTTTAAAAGTGGTAAAATGCTTTGTGGAGGAAAGCTCCAGCCATTGCACCCGCCAACAGGAGAGCTCCCGGCACTTCAGCTTCCTTGGCATAGCATCACAGCGGCGGGTAAATCCTGGAGAAATAAAACGAACTCTATCGAATTAGCCCAGGACCATGTGCAGGAGGTGGGGAACATTTTGCGGTGTTTCATCCTCTGGTGGGTACCACACCATTGCGAGTAATTTTTCAAACCAGCAAGGGGTCCTTGTTGATTAATCCTAATAAGGGAGAGAGGCCAGCTCTTTGATGGTCTAACACACCACGTTACTGTTGTGTTTCCTGAAATAGTAAGAAAAGGCACTGGCTGTTTTTTTGGGGTGCCCTTTTGCTTCCTCCCAGGACTTTCTGATGCTGTGTCTGAAGGCACATAGGATTTGAGGGAAGGATGCTCCCTGACATCAGACAGCATTGGGCTGGGTAGGCTCTGGCTTGACGACTTCCCCGGGGCAGGAGCCGTCACCCCGGCTGGGATTTCTCCGGAGGCTGGGAAGGAGCTGCCAGGCGGGATCTGGGATGGGGGAAGGGAAGGACTTAGTTTCTTTCAGCATCTGAGGGTGGATTAAGTGGAGCGTTCCTTGTTAGCTAATTGAAACAGTCAAAATGTCAAACGAGGCATTTCAATAATAGTGATGTTAGGAGCTTTACGTTTTTATTTCTTTCCCTCTCTCTTTTGTATTGCGCCTTCAAGACAGAGGAACTAAGTCCCTGCCTCTACAGAAAGCCTCTTAAAGAGGGGCTTCAGGGGGGATGGGGCAAGGACAGAAGCTGTTTTAATCCCCTCCAATTCCGACATTATTGTGTTTCAGCAAATATTTTGCAAAAGAATTTTCAGGCTGAACTTCAAACAGGCAAATGCCTCACTCCAGTGACTTGGGGAGCTTTGCAAATTTAGAGAAGAAAATGAAGATTGTTTTAGCTGACATTTAAACCTCTTCTCTTCTCTTTTCCCATCCTGTCAGGAAGCTTCATATACTTCGGGTCAGACGCTCTTTCCCTGAAGAAGAAAAGGATATTTATAGCCGGGTAGGACCATAACGGGGAAATCTCCAGGCTGCAGTACCTGTCAGATGAGGTTACTTATGGCCCCAATAGTAACAGCCAACCTGGAACCCACTACAGGGAAGTAAAAAGGTGAGGGTCCAGCCCTGGGACACACTGGGGGGGTCTAGCCCAGGTAATTGGGCCTGTTTCCTTGAGGGTTAAGGTAGGCTTGGCCAGAGCGTGGTATTTTCTGGGAAAATGTTTCCCTTATGTCTTGCTATGCTTTTTTGTCCTTCTGAAACTTGGGGAGTGCCAGGGAGAAATGATACAGAGATATCTTGGAGTATGCTCTGGATCATTCCTGTCCCCTGGGAAGGCAGGGAAGGGGTTAACTAGAGATGCTGAACCCGAAGAAAAATAGCTTATCACACAGAGAGGCTGTGACTTTCCCTGGGTGGTTAGGAGCTCCTAAGGGGCTGATGGAGCATCTGGCTGCAAGTCTTGGTTCCTCCTTACTCCCTCTCAGCCAGGGCTGAAGCCAGGCCAGCAACGCTGAGCAGTGAGCAGCTGTTTGGGCTGTGGTTGGAGCAATTTACTCCCAGGGATTAGAGTGATTGGGGTTTCTTAAGGTAAAGACAGCTTGCAAAGAAAAAACAGTGTGTCTGGGGACAGCAGAGCTCCGCCGCAACCTGCTCTTTGTGTCGAACAAGCCGTGGGTAAGAGTTTTTGTCTGCAAATCACCTCTGATCCACCACCGGTCCGGAAGGAGGGGAAGGGGCTGGGTGGCTCTGCCGCAGCCTGTGGGGAGCTCCCCGTGTGGGGCTGGGGAGTGGGGTTATGGTTGTCTTGTGTGGCTGGTGGGGGCTGCACAGGAGGTTTTGGCATAAGCATTTCTGCAACCCGAGCCCTGGGGCTTGCTCTGAGGCCCCAGATACGACACTGAGGATATTTTGATGTAGCGCAAGATAGCTGGATGAAGGCTGGCATCAGGCTAATGTAGTCCTGGGGCTGTTATTTCTGCATGGTGTTGGCTCATTGGGCTATAGCATGGAAATCTCTGACGAGCTTAAACTAGACCTGGGAGCATCTCCCTTGGTGTAGGTCCATGCCTTCTCCTTTTGGCTGGCATGGGCAGATCTCTTTCTGTGTTTTCCCATGTATCCCTAGACTTTAAGGGAAAGAAATCCAGTCATGCTGTGGTCTGGCCAAGAGTCTGGGTTTAACCGTAAGTGTGTGGGGACCCATTCTCCATGGAGTGGGGGTGTAGGTACCACACAGAACTGTGTGGTGTGCTGCAGGCACACTTTTCTTGTAGGAAAACCTTCTGAGGTGAAGGAATAACAAAAACCCTCTTACAGACCACCTCTCATGGAGGTGAGATGCAGAGAGATCTTCCCTGGAGATCGCAGGCAACTCTCAGCTAATGTTGCTCCTCAGGTCTGTGTAGAAGTGGAAGAGCCCAGGGCACCGTGCAGGATGATGTTCTGGGGGACATCAGGCTTGCTTTGGCTGCGCTGCGGGCTCTGCTCCCCTGTCCTTTCCGATTCCTGCCCCATCAGTGTGGTCCTAGAGCCAAGCTGCCCAGGTTTTTATGATTCCCGGAAAGGAGAGCAACAAATCTTGTATGCGGAGAGCTCTCCACCATGGTTCTCCTGCCATCTGCCCAGCCCGGTGGATGTTAACAAGCTAGTAGATCTAGACCTGCTGTGCCTTGATAGAAAGATTTATTTTTAGGACCTTGATATTTGAAATGATCTGTTATAATTTCATGCTTAAATAACACTAAATAATGTTCCCTGTTTGCACAGTGTAATTGGAAGAGGCGAATAAACCAAACAAACCAACTATGACTGAGCTTCCTTAGTATTTTCAAACTGAAACAAACAGTAAAAAACAAGGGCTTGGCCAATTTAACACTTTGGGGTATTTTCCTGTTGGCATTCCACTTTGTTGTTTTCACAGGCCAGGAAACACAAGAGCTTTAAAAAGCCAGTGGCTTCTTGCCAAAGAAAACTTAGTTGGTCATAGATTGGGAAAAAAAAAAGGGGGGGGGGTGTGGAATTAAAAGTGAACTTATTTGGTTTTTAAGAACTGGCAGGGCTAATGACTCTGGAAGTGCCATGGGATTTTTTGTGAGTGCAGAAAAGACTTAGAAAATATTCAGCAAGTTCATTCAGGCTCCTCTCATGCTTCTCAAATCCTGAGACTTCTTTATTGCTGCTTTATGTCAATTTGACACTGCTTGATTTCACTGTCGCTCTCGATTTTACTGCGATGGCATTGCTGTGCTCAATGCCGAGTGGGACCTACACTGATCACATCTGTAACATCCCGTGTAACCTGTGTAGGTGATTGACTGAATTAAAGCTTTTAGATTCAGATATCAGACCCTACCTGGGGATAAGAAGTTCAGGCCAAGCTGGTGTTACCTATGTGCAAAGCGCACAGGCATATCATTTAAGTGAGGAGATTTTGTGATTGGTCATGAACGTGTTGTATTCCTTTCTGGAAAACTGCCATCGGAGAGGGAATATAGCCCGGGCTTTTGAAGCTGTTGCACATCAACTCATCAGTGGATCTTTAGCTGGAAGGACCCCTCCTGTTAGAAGGATGAGAGTAACTTTTCCGTCTCTGTTCCTCTGTTCCTGCGGGTTCGGGCTGTGACACTGATGGTGCTGAGGCCCCTTAGCAGCCCTGCGTCCTGCTCTCGGTTCTTCCCTTTCCCTCCGGTGCTCTGTCCTCCCTCCATCCCACCTGTCTCGGGGAGAGCGGGCTTCCCACCAATGCCTCCCCTCCTTCCAGGCTGGCGAAGGCCTCCTCCGTCTTCCCTTCCCTCTGCTCCCCCCCACCCCTCCGCTCTGCACGAGCCGCGGCTCTGTTTGTGCCCACATTAGCATTTCTGCTGACTGCAAGGATTGGTTTAATTTCATGGGTGTCATTTCCTTCAAGAAATCTCTCTCTGAGCAGCAGCCCGACGAATGCCTGATAAAACATATTTTCCTACGGTAATGATTTTATGGACCCATAAGTCATGAATTTATTATGATCTCAGCCCCTGCTGCTGATTGCTGTAAAATGCAAAGTAATTAACAGCAAGCGGTAGCAGCTATTCCCACCTGGTAGCATGTTCTTGGGTGCGCTGATGGGTTTGATTAAAGTAATGGCTAAAGTGTACAGCCCGGCTGTAAAATATTGGCATGATTAATGCAGTATCCTAAATAAGAAACAAAACTAATGGGCATGGTTTAAGGAATTAAAAATATATATGTATTCCTCTCCCTCCCTCTAGCTATTGTTCTGGCTCATTTATGCTTTCTTTTCTGTTAAATAATGTATGGGCTTGAGGGCCAGGGGGCAGGCTAGAGATGCATATTGCAGTTTCATAACATCTTAAGTGCTTGTGTTAATTTTTCACTCCTCCCTTCTCTTTCCCCTCAACCTGCCATCTCCCATCGGATAGGGGGAGAAAGATAATCAAGTTTCCTGAACTTGGCCCGAAGTCAGATGTGATTTGATTTGGTTTGCAGACAGCCTGGGGAAGTGGCTCGGAGGCAACTTGGGGAGTTGGACTCGGTTTCTGGCCTCGCCGAAGAGAAACCCTGACGCTGTGTTAGCATTCCCGTGGCCGGGGGTGATCTCCGCTCTGTCGCAGCAGCCTGGAGCCTGGAAGTTTTTCACACATGAAGAATAACCATGTCTGTCCAGAAGCTGCAGTGCTTCTGCTGAGAAAAGAATGCTTTTTCTTTTCTTTTTCTGAACAGCTTAAAAAAAGCAGTGACTGGAGTTGAGTGAAAAATTAGCAAAGATAAGGCTTAAGATACAACAACCCATGTCAGACTTCTCTTCCCCCCCAAAAAGCATGATGTGTTGGATTTCTGACATTTTCAATGGGAAAGATCAGAAATTACTTGGTTTCGGGGATGAGAATAAAATATAAAATGTAAATAGGCATTTTTTTCATGTCAAACACCTAGAAAAAATTATTTGGAAATGGAGAAAATACCTGACTAAAAAAAAAAAGAAGTTTTTTTTGACCTACACGTTTTGATCAGCTCTTCTGATTTCTAAACATACATACACCAATGTCATCTAATTCCCTCTGATCTGCCTCTAACTTTTCAGGTGTATTGATCTGCTCTAGTTTATGAAGCTACCGACTATTGGAAAGAAGAGTTGATAAATAACTACAGAGAAACAGGCTTCCATATCACAGGAGTTCCAGCTGTGCTGCTTTTGTTTATTGCACAACATACGTTTTTTTTTTTTTTTTTGGAACTTTTCTTAACCAGGAGATTGCAAAAGGGAGCTCAGCTCACCAATGTCACCGAGAGTTGTTGTCTTGTATTGTACTGTGCAAATGGTGTTTTCTCCCTCTTGGGATGGAGAGGTTTCTGGGTTTGTTTTTGTAGATAAGATATAAACTCGGTAGTGGTTCTGCTAGTAAATACAAGTAGCCCCAAGCTCCAGAATATGTCTTGTTGGTCCCTCCGGTAATTTGACAAAGTATCCTTCCAGCAACCTCCTGAAAGTACAACATGAACAATTTTGTTGATCCTTCAGTGTCTGGAATAGTCGTGGCAGGGGGATGCTGGGCTCTGTCAATAACTCTGCATGGCCGCCAGCTCTCTGCCGATTTTGGCATGGGTTTTAGATGTCTCACCCACATTCAGTGGTGGTCAAAACAGGAATACACATGTTTAGAAGAGAGGGTGAGAATTAAGTTCTCTCTCTAAAATTGCCACCACTGGAGTTGTGACCACCTTTTCTTGGGAAGGATATAGGAAACATCAAAACGATACAGACCCTGATCAAAGGTACAGGGCAGCTTCCACGCAAGGAGAGATTAAGCAGATTGAGATGTGTTGGTTGGGTAGAGAGGCAGCTGAGAGGGGTATGATCAAGCCACGTACGGTCCAGAGTGGAGTAGAAGAGGTGGCGCAGATGATTGTTTGCAGTGGCTTGTGATTCAATTTCTGAGGGTTACCTGGTGAACTCATGAAGCAGAAGGTTTAAAGCAAATGAAGGGAAGTCCATTTTTCTGAAGTGCATAATTACCTATGTATTTCATCACCGTGTGCTGCTGTGGAGTCCAAAAGAGGAGAATAGATGTGAAGAGGGACTAGATCATCATGGAAGGCAGATCCCAGGGGGATGCTGAACATAACCGAAGGGTTTGGAGCCAGAAGAGGGCCATCGATATCCCATCGCTCATTTGCTTCCTCCCTCCTCCCCTCGGCAAGGCTGTGGCCATGTTCTTCTGCCTGCTACGTCCTCTTGTCTTGAAATGGGCTCAGGGGCTGTGCGCTGGAGGATGTAGCTGCTGCGGTTCAACTGACAGTGCTTTCTCTCCTCAGGGATGGATCTCCTCAGAGTCTTCTCCCACCATGTGAGACCTTGTGTACTGGATGAGGAAGCACAGGATAGGTGGTGAAATAAGGGCTGTGATGCTGCTGGGCTACATCGTGGTCCTGACCAGAAATATCTGGGCTTGGAGAGGTGGAGGACACCACAAGCCCATGAAGCTGAGGCCTGGCAGTGGGCTTGAGAGGTAAGAGCCGAAAGTGTGAATCTCATCCCACCTGTGAGTCACGACAGTGCCGCAGCAAACACTGGCGTGAGAGGAGGGTGTGCGATGGCTGGGCAGGGGAAGGCAGATCCTTTTCATCTCTCGTTTAGGGACTGTTTGAGTCGGCTGCCGCAGTCAGGCAGCGTGGCTGCCGGGTCGTATTTGGAAGGCTTTCTCAGCAGTGCACACATGTTAATGATGTTTGAGGAGTAGTTTCTGTGGGAGACCTGGGAGCCAGGCAGCTCTGCAAATCTGCCCATTAGTAATTTTAAAAGAAATCCTCCATCCTGTAGGAACTGCTTTGGCCTCTGGAGACGTGCCAGAACTGTATCCCAGATTGCACCACATCTGCTTCTCCTACTAGATCTTTCCTTCTCTCCTTTTATCCACCCCTTTTCCTTCCCTCCTGGCTAGAGCTTTCTATTGCTGTTCTATTCAAAACACACTTTAGCTATTGCCTTCTGTGCTTCTCTTGCCTGGAAGTTTGCACAAGGATAGGTTGGTGTTTTGTTGTTTTGTTTTTTTTTCCCTTTCTCCTTTCGGAGCTAATCACCCTGGTGAAATTGAGCTGTAATGCAGTTGGCAGTGGTCAGATTGAGCTGAACGTGTGTGCTCCAGCACATAGCCAGATTCGTGCATCAATAAAAATGAACACAGACGGCCGCAAAGCGAAAGAGATATCGCATGGCCTTGTTTAAAACACGCTCGCGCAAAAGCGTGAGCAACCTGAACAAAAGCTGCCTGTCTCCTCTTTTGAGGCGGGTGAAAGAAGAAGTTATTCAGCTTGATGTGTGCAGCGAGAGGGGGAGATCGCGTTTCCCCACCTCCTCCCCCTGCCACCCGCGGCCGTGCAGCAGGTAAAGAGGAGATTGCGTTTGGTGGGGAGGATTTATAGCTGTCGTGAGTCAGTCAGAGTGTCAGGGTAAATCAAGCCTGACGTTTTTAACATCTTCCCCACACAAAGCGGGGGTAAGGGGGAAGGGAGGAAGCAATTGTAATTTTATGTCTATATCCTGCTCGGCTAATCAAGGTGAGCAAGAGACATGCCAGCCAGAGGAGATTTTCCTCTTCTTAGCTTGATCGTTTCTTTGCTTTGGCTTTTCCCTTCCTTTCCTGGACTACTATAGCAATCTCCTCTGTGGGGGAAGAAAGATCCAGGTAATGCTGGAGGCTGTGGACAAATGGTTCTTGCTCCCCCAGACTGTTTCTTGTAGTACGTCTCTAATCAGGTAAGTGAAAACTCATGGAAAAATACATCGTGGCAGAGGTTTGACTACCTTTGGCCCTGGCTGCTGTCTCTTCGCTCCTGTTCAGACCCCAAACCTAATGCTAGCCCTGAGATGGCAGTGCTGTGGTGTACCGTATCCTCTCCTGGTCCCTTCCTACCCCTCTCAGGAGCACCCTGGTCAGGTTGGGCAGGCCTACAGGTGAGCTATAGAGGGAAGGAATATGTACATCACGAGGGGGAGCAAATTCCAGGGGATTTCCAGCAGCAGCATGGCTTAGGAGTTATGCTTGGTATGCCTCTTGTCTTGCCTCAGGCACGTGCTGCTGCAAAGCCTCCCAGTGCCTTTTACCTTGCTGCCAACGCAGGTTGCCTCCTCGCAGCGTCCCAGGTGGGCTAATTCCCTCTGGTGTGTAAGGAGAGGCAAGGAGGCAAAATAAATACATAAATAGGTCCCTGTCCCTGACTCTTCCTATGCCACAGTCCAGAGTATCGGCACAACTTATCTAGAGCAGCCTGGTTTCAACACTGGGATTGGCAAGGTCCTCTACCTTTTGCTCAAAGTGAAGGTCCAGTAGACTGGGACACCTCGTTGGCGGTGGAAAGGTTTGTGCCCCAGGGGAGGACCCTGGCAGCTTCAGTGCTGTCTTCCAGCCTGTGGCACGGGATGCCCCGAAGGTGAATGAGGCGGAGCATGCACAGTCCTGAGCTGGAGCTGTTGAGCAGCATTAAAAGCTGCACGCTGGGTCCATGTGTCGTCAACGCAGGGCAGCATCGTTAAAATTCCGTGTGCGCACAAAAGTGGGCTAAGTCATCAGCAGAGGGCAGGGAGCCTCTGAGCTCTGTGGGCTCATGCTGATTTACACCATCTGGGGAACTAGGCCAAATCTGTCTCATTCAATGAATGATCATTCAATTTTTCTCTCGCCTATCAAGCCCTTAAACAAAAGCCAATTGAAATCAATGGGAGACTTTCATCATTTTCAGGGTTATAGGCCTAAAAAATTGGATGCTTGGGGAAAAAGCAGGCAGGGGAAGAGAAAGGAAAGGGAAGAAGGAATAAATGCTGCTGTAACACTATGGCTTACAACATAAACAGATGCGAGTGAGAAATGCTTTAGTTACGATTCTCCAGCAGCCACAATTCGGTAAAGCTGTACATGGAAATATATATGCTGAAGAGCATCCTTCGTTATGTAAAGTGCTCTACGGGTGCAAAGGGAGCCCGTCCCTCTGCGAATCCCTTCTCTGCATGTCCTGTTTCTATATGTGATTAAGTTCTCTGCTCTCCTGTTGCAGTTAGGGTTCTTATTAGCGGTAAGCACATGCTCCACGGGATGGCTGTTAACGCACAGAAATGCAGGAAGAAGCGCTGCCTTCTGCTCCCAGAAACCAGCAGGGTTTTTTTTGCAGTAGCTGGAAGAGGGGGAGGTTAGTATCTCATGCAGCCTCTGGCTGTATTTTGATAAAATCCTTTGTCCAATGACTGCAAAGTATTTTGCAAGTACGGCAGGGTAAATGCCCTTCAGACAGGTATTATCTGGCCTATTTTTACAGCTGAGAATTTGCAGCCTTCAGAGCCATTTAGGTGATGATGCTGTCTTCACCTTGTGATCTCCTCGGCTGAATGAATGTGTCAGGATCGGTCCTTTCAAATCCAGCCCCAGTTCGAACACAGCCCTCCAGTACGTCTGGGTACAGTTAGATCCTTCCTACCTCAGCCTCCCCATCCGTATAACAGCTATGACAATCATCCTTTCCCCTGGGTAAACATTTCATTACGCGATGCTGCTGAAGTACCTTGGAGGGGAGAAGACCTACAGATAAGTCTGCATTCTCATTTTGGCTATATTGTGTGCGTGTTTTCTGCTTTAACTGCCGTTCTCTTGCTTTGCCTGCTCGTTAGTTCTGCCTGAGTGCAGGACCTCTCAAAGAAATGCAGTGTTGGCAGTGGGCATGAATTCTTAACGACTCCTGTCTCTAATGACAGAAGCCGGGGCCAGGCAGTCGGTTTGCTTGCTGAGAGCAGGAGAGGCAGACTAGACCGTAGCTTGCTGCCGCTTTCTCTCATCGTGGGGGGTAAGTTTGCAAATCACAGGAGGATCTGCAAAATATGCTCAGGTGTTGGCCTGCTTCTCGTGCTGCAGGAATTGCTTGGCATGACAGACAGACAGAGATGCTTCTCAGTCTGTGGAAGGTGTTGAATTTGTTTTTAAAGCTCACTCTGGCCTCTCTCTGCTGTTTTACCCAAGAGATCAAGAACAGATTTTGGCTTTGGAGCCAAAGCTGGAAATCCCGAGGCTGACTCGCCCAGTGCCCTGTTGTGCTGTCCAACTTAATGCAAAAGGAAAATACTAAATCAGTAAAAAAAAACCCCAAACAAAACAACACAGCAATCAATTTAAAGAAAAAATGCCAAGGGTTCCATTTTACCGAACAGGAGAAGGACTTCTCTCAATGGGAAGCTTAAAACTTATTTTTAGTAATGTTTTTGTTGTCTTTCCTTTCTACTGCGTACTTGTATTCAAAGATTCCTTGACTTTGTGCAAAAGCAATTTTTAATGTAAGTTAGGTTTTCCTTTCACAGGCTTTTTATGTTTTGTTTAAAAAAGAAGGAAGTCTTGGCAAGTTAGAATAGGTGGGAAGGGAAAGGCAGGTGAATCCTGCCTGGGTGCCGTTCTTTCTGTTTCATTTAATGGCAGAGGTAAGAAGAAAGGAAGAAAGAAGAAAAAAGCATTCAAAATCTTGGCAATTCTTTGATTTTTGACTCTTAAAAGCCAAACCAGAGAAAATTACAATTTGTGGTGGTGAAATCATGAATTTTCATTTTGGTGGATTCCTGCTGAAATGTCATTTGGTGCAATTGTTTTTTCTGATGAAATCTCAGTATGCACTGAGAAAATTTCAAGTTGATTCTGGGCTGTCTGCTCCCTCTTAGAGCTTTGGTTATTTCTTTGTATTCGTCTTTGCATCTCGTTTCCACCTCCATCCTTGCTGATGCCTTTCTTCTACTTTTTCCACCAAAATTGCCACCACCAAGACAGTTAAAATGACCATGTTTCATTCCTGGATGGACTAATTGGGGTTGAGATCTTTGTGATTCCCAGATCTATTGTCTTGGGCTGACCAGGTTGACTCCATTTCACACATTATTGCTGGCAAGTTTTCTTTGTTCAGCTCAGGGTACCTCCCTCCACTTCTTATATACAGAAAGGCAGATTCTGGCACTGGGATATTCCATGTGGCCCATGGACGTCAGTCAGGTAGGCTGGATCACTACCTGTGTTGGCTGTAGAATCATTCTGACTTTGCAATAACTGAAGTTCGGCTTCCTTGCCAGCTTTCTGTTCCTCTGTAGCTCAGATTAGTTAAATAAATAAGTAAAAAAATAAAAATGGTGGAAGCCATTTGAGGAATCTTCGGAACCACAGGATGATCTTTGATTTGGAGGAAAGGAAAGAGAAAGCTGGGAGGTGTCCTGGCTATGGGTGTACACTTTGGGTTTTGCTTTCTGTCTCAGTCCCTTCTGTGTCCTTGGCCCCACGGAAATGGACGGGTGTTCAGCCTAGTTCTGGTAGACAAGCGCATGCTGAAACACCAGCGTTTTGCACCTCTGTTGGTGGTATTGGCAGAGTAGTCTAAAAATCAAATGGTCTCTGGATTCTAGAGCTCTCTTCAGAGCTCTGGGGGAGCTTCTTCTACGTGGAGCCTGTGACACAACCTTGGAGACGTGGCCTGCCCATCCCTGGACCAGAACGGTCAGCAGAAGAGTGGAGCCACCACCTTTTGTGGCACCCTGATGCTCTAGACTGTGGCTGAGGAACGTGATGCCTGGCAGTGCTCTTTTGCTGTGTTTGACCGTGACCTTCCTTTTGCTTGGTGGGGCTGAGCCACAGATGACAGTACCTGGCTGTGTCTGTTCCTGGAGCCGGAGATCGGCTTTGGCAGCGTGCCACCTAAACGTGAGGTATGGCTGTAGCTCCCAATGGGGCTTCCAGAGCTACCTCAAGCCCATAAACCTTGTGGCTTCTTTAGGCACTGGCTGAAGTTCACTTAGACCAACCCCACTCTGTGTCTAGTATGTGTCAAGCTGTCCTGTCCATTGAGAAACAAAGGGGACACCTGCTGGGAGAGAAGACAGAAGGCTTAGACAAGACGCTCAGCCACCCCGGCCTGAAATGTTCGAGATCATACTGGAAGTGGCTGGGGTCTGGCGAAGGTGCAGTGCATCCCTGACACAAACCACAGGTCCAACACTGGGATGAAATACCCAACGTCCGTTTGTAGCGAGGCCTTTGGGGCTCTCTGCTGCGCGTCTGGCTGTCGGGCAGTTCCCCTCTTCTCTGTGTACTTCCAGCTCCGGGAGAAGGCATGTTGATTCCACATTCCACTTGTTCTTGAGGGCGGCTTTTGAAATCCTGTCGTAATTATTCACGAGCCGTGATTGGAGCCCACGCTCAGAAACACTATTTGCATCCAGGGAGGATCTGATTATAATTGTCACAGGGAAGTTTGTTTGAGACGGATTCAGCTTGAAATTTCTTGATGACGCTCCTTGGGCAGGAGAACTGTGCAGGCGCAAGGTCCAGGGAAGGGTAATGAAAGGGACTGGGGGTGTCAGGCTTGGGTACGGAAATTGCTTTTTCTTCAGAGAAGATGAATGTGGTAGGACTGCTTAGCTGGAGAAAGAGCAGAGCAGTAGAAACTAGAATTATCTGACTGATCTTCAGGGTACCACTGTCTTCTCCACCCTAAAGACTTGAGAAAGATGCATGTTTTGTTCAGGATGGTTGATTTAAATCATCCATTTTAATCATGATTTAAATCAACAAGCAGGAAATCTTGATTTAAAAAACATGTTTTAATCTTGTATTTTAAAGTTCATTTCCTAATGAAACATAGTTTCTCATTGGTTGGCATAATTTGGTACTATTTTTGGCAAAGCAGAAGGGGACGCGACACCCATACATATTTATTGGCACGACTGTATAGCTTAACATATATCTATTCTGATTTGGAACTTTTACATCTTTTTATTACATTGGAGAAATGGAAAACATGTAATTTCTGATTTATTAGACACGGCTTCTTTTTTTACACTTGTCTCGAGCTATACGACGACAAAAATTAAAATGCAATTAAAAATGCCTGCAGACAGCATTTTGAAAGTTTGTTGTTGGTATCACAGAGCAGAGGGCTGGAACGCGCCTCTGCAGATAATCTACTCCGTACGTTGGCATTGAGGCAAGATCAATTACACCTTTCCCCTCTGCACAGGTGTTTGTTTAACCTTTCCATAGATGTCTCCGGTGAAAAATTCTGCAACTTCCCTGCTATCTGTTCTAATGAGAAAGTTTTTTTTAATGTCTAAACTTAAGCTTTCTGTACTCCAAGTTAAATTATTTCTTCTTCTCCTGCCACTGTGAACACAGAGAACAATCGACTGCTGTCTTAATAACCTGCTAAACCTGCTAGCTGTTGGAAGATTGTTATGCCTCTGTGCCTTAGTCTTCTCTTTTTTTTTTTTTTTTTTCTCTAGGCTGAATGAACCTAGTTCATTTAACCTTTCCTTGCCGGTTCTTCTTCCTAAAGCTGTGACGGTTTTATTTCTTCTCCTCTGGACTGCCTCCTGCTTTTTCATGTCATTCAGCATCTGCAGTGAAATGACTTTGTGGATGCTTCAAAAGGAGAAATTGCTTGCCGTGACGTGTAGGCAAACTGCGGAACTCATTGCTACGGGATACTCTGGATGCTACAGATTAAATGGGTTTGGAAAGTGTTTAAACAAAGTGATGAAAGATGTTCCTGCGCTGTGGGTTGCTGGAAGGCCTTGTGAGATTGGGATAAGCGAGACGCAGAGGGAGGAGCGGTAAAATGCTACTGCTCGGCCCTATGATTTCATTGCTGGTTTTGGGGTGCCGCTAGCCCCATGAATCATAGAATCATAGAATCATTAAGGTTGGAAAAGACCTTTAAGATCATTGAGTCCAACCGTCAACCCAGTACCCATGCCCACTAAACCATGTCCTGAAGCGCCACATCCACACGTTTTTTGAACACCTCCAGTGATGGTGACTCCACCACTTCCCTGGGCAGCCTGTTCCAATGCCTGACAACCCTTTTGGTGAAGAAATTTTTCCTAATATTCCATCTAAACCTCCCCTGGCGCAACTTTGAGGCCATTTCCTCTCGTCCTATCACTTGTTACTTGGGAGAAGAGACCAACACCCGCCTCTCTACAGCCTCCTTTCAGGTAGTTGTAGAGAGCAATAAGGTCTCCCCTCAGCCTCCTCTTCTCCAGGCTAAACAACCCCAGCTCCCTCAGCCTTCACCAGCTTCTTCGCCCTTCTCTGGACACGCTCCAGCACCTCAATGTCCTTCTTGTAGTGAGGGGCCCAAAACTGAACACAGTATTCGAGGTGCGGCCTCACCAGTGCCGAGTACAGGGGCACGATCACCTCCCTACTCCTGCTGGCCACACTATTCCTGACACAGGCCAGGGTGCTGCTGGCCTCCTTGGCCACCTGGGCACACGTGGGGGTCACACTGCCACCGGTGCACTGCTCTGCGTCCGTGCCGTGCTGTTGTGACGTACCGGGAGCCCATCACACTGCTCTGTTTCAGAGAAGTGCTGGGATGTGCCCGTGTCTTCCTCCCCGGAGCTCCTCTTCACAGCCTTTCTAGCTTCTGCCCTCCAACTAGCTGTGGAAACGGGGGCTGTTTCTGACTCTAGCGCATTGGGAGTCGGAGCCTCAGAAAAGCTGGGTGGCAGCAGGAGGTGTATGAGTTTGCTGGGATTTGCGTGTTAACCAGAGGCTGTTGGAGTAACGTTCTCCTCCGTCCTGTGGCAAGTACGAGTGTGGGGCGGTGACGGTAACTTTGCCGGAGCACGACGGTGGTTAATGCTATCCCAGCCAGGCTGTGCTAGCGCTGTAAATAGCCGTGGGGAAGCAAAATCTCTCTCTTCCCCAGAATGTACTGGATTCGACAGCTCTCCTTTTATCTGTTCAGAAAGTGCTGAAGTGTTTCTAGCTGCTCTTCAAAAGCAATTCTGTGCTGCCCAGGGGGGGCTGTAATTCACATGGGGAGCCAGGAGAAAATGATGCTACTCATCTCAGCAGAAGTGTGTAAACCACTTAACTTCTGGCTTGTGCTCCTGAGTGAGATTTAAATGTAAGGATGGGAATGTGGTTACAAGGACTCTGTGGGTCACCAGCGGGGTAAAGGTACCTTGAGAAGCTGTCACTTTTGGAAAGGCGAGGTTTGAGAAGAGCACTGCTTAGTCCTGTGGCATCTTCAAGGGTGTTCAAAAAGGTGATTGCAGTCCTTGGCTTTCCTGTTTGCTGAGACCTCATGATGCTCTGTGGTTTTCATGAGAATTCCCTGTTACTGAAGGTTTTTGGAGAACAGTGCCTCTTTGCTCCCATCCATTCTTGGGCTTCCAAATCCCTTTTTGCTTTTCAGGTCACCTT
Organism: Oceanodroma leucorhoa; assembly: GCA_030449065.1. Lineage (NCBI taxonomy): Eukaryota > Metazoa > Chordata > Aves > Procellariiformes > Oceanodroma > Oceanodroma leucorhoa. The sequence continues at coordinate 1,600,238 of JASVER010000113.1, forward strand.
GCAGAGGGGAGCACCTTCTAGAAAGATCCTGCTTGGGTTTAACTCTACTGAGACCACTGGAGCACAGCATGGATGGGGTAGGTCCACTGTTCCTTGGGTGAGAATGAGGCCACTTCAGCATCTATAGGGAAAGTTGGGATGTGGCTGCTGGTGGGCTGAGGATGGGCAAAAAAAACCTGCTCTACATCTTGCAAATGATGCTTCAAAGAGGACGACGGGTCCGGAAAGGGCTCATCGCAGGTATTGCATCCCTTGCACTTCTTGAAAAATCTTTGCACTAAGTGATGTCTTTGTTTCAAGAAATAATAAAGCTGGGCAGCTTGCAAGCCGCGGGCTTGTGTTGCCTTCTCCCTGGCGTCCATGTGTTTGGCAGTGTTCTTTGCTTTTGCTGGAGGAGCGTGGATTTCTTTTTAACTCTTGCTGCTCTGTGAAAGTAGAGAGCATGCAGAGAAAGAATAGGTTTGCATTTTGCAGGTAGGCAGGGGGTGGGCAACAAAACCCGCTCCTCTTCTTTAATCTTGGGCACTGAAGGTGATCAGAGCTTCTTATATAGACCTTTATCTGTTGGCAGCTTAATTAACTAATGGTCCCAGAAAACTCTTACAGAACAATTGATTTTATCCACTTCAGTATCGTTATCTCTGTCCTGTTGGCACCCAGGCTGTTGAGCAGCCGGTTCTTGGGTGGTGAAAGCTGGATGTGGTTTCTTTTCCCAACCCTGTTTTTTTTCCATAGGTTTTCGGATTAGAGGTTTAGATTTAGAGAGGAAATAAAATCCTTTCTGTCTGTAGCTGTGTGGGGAACACGTGGCTGCAGCTGTAACAGCCTTAGAGTATGAATGGCACAGGGCAAGGCAAACATGATCAGCATTGTTTCACTGCTGTCTTGCCTCACTGTCTCTGCTCCACACCTGACCTGAGGACACACGTGAGAGCAATACAAGATGTTCAGCCCCTTGTCATGTTGTGTCTTTTCCTTGCCTCTAGCCTGAACCTAGGTCTTTTGGTTGCTAGTTCTTGCAATTTTACTGGTAGCCCTCCTGGTGATACATGTCATTTTGAACTCCTGTGTCGTGGGAGCATGTGACAGAATCACAGCCCTTATTTTAATAAAACTTAATTCTCCTGCCTCCATAAAAATATCTATGTAAGAAGACACAGCTGAGCCCTCAGGTCTAGATATGAGAAGGTAGAGGGAAGATCTCCCCCAAGGGGTGTGTGTGTATTTAAGCACTGGTGTGGGCATGTGGACTCCTGGGGTCGTTGGATTCGCTGAGGCCGCTGCAGTGGGGATTGCTGGGGTGAACTGGGGTTTGAAGAGAACTGAAGCTGGCTGTGAAAAAAAAAAATTACCTGAGTCCTCCTCCAACTTCATACCAGGTTGATTTTCGCATCTTCTTTGCCAAGGGTAGAAGAAATTCATAATGGCAACTAGGGCCAGAGCAAACAGCTTTAAAACTCGATGCAGGTCCTCCCCTTCTCCCATCCCTCCAGCTTTCCCAGACATTTGCTTGCTCCCCTTCCACCCACCCAGCACAGAGCTCACCATTAACCCAGTGACTCATCATGTGGCCAGTTAAACCATCCACTTCTGGTACCTCTGTCTGTCCCCACACCCTTCCTACAGCATTCAGGACCCTATAGGCATTGTGGCAGACTCCCTTCTGCAGCTAAGGGCATCTGGGTCAGCCCCTCCTGCACCTGGTGCTCTGTAGCAAAGGCAACTACTTCTCTTTTTATTAAACATTGATAAAATACACCAGCACACAGATGGTGGCATCTCCATACAGATGAATTGATGGTCCTTCAGGCCTGGAAGTGAGCTGAACCCTCCCCTCTGCCCCCACAGACCCTGGGACAATCGAAGTTGACTTTATCCCGTGTTTTACACTGTCTTGGAACCTTAGTGGGTCCTTCTGGACTGCTGGTGGTTAGGGGGATGATGTTGCTTTGTTTGAAAACCAGAAGGGGTCATTAAGTCAACCGGTTTGGCTTCCTGCATGGCTAAGTGAGAGAGCCCCAGAGATGTAATGGGCTGCTCTCGTGGGCAAGAGCTCATGCTTGATATTTATAGAGAAATGGTGCTTTGAAAAGACCCAATTTTTTAGCCTCTCCTGCTGTTCTCTAGCTAGGGCTGAGCCTTGCAGTTAATAAGGGAAATGCAGACGTCTCTTCACAGTAAGGGCAAAAAATAAAACCCCTTTGCTTTCCTTCCCATCTTGCCAGGAGCACCCTGCTGTTCCCCTCCACTTTCTTCCCATCTCACAAAGGGAGTGGATTCTCTCTCTCGGTTGTGCTCCTTACTAGAGGACTGGTTGCTGGGCATGTCCATGCAGCCATACTGTATCCCTTCGGCTGGCTTTTAATAGCAAGCAGAAAGAAAAGTGCAGTGGTTTGGGAGAAAAGGGGGAGTTTGGAAGACCTGGGGTTAAGTCTCTGTTGTGCTTTGGATTTACTGTAGAGCCTTGGAAAAGTCACTTCTGTGCATCTGCTCTCTGCCTGTAAGCGTAGCCTCTGTCTGCATCAGTGTGGTCTGGTCGAATTCTTCAGTATTAAATGGTAGTCATCTGTTGCTTTTAACCGTATTCCATCCACGGAGGAAAATATGCGGGTGTTGAAACAAGGGTCACTTTGAAGCTGAGCCTCAGCCGTTTGTGTTTCTCGGGTGCTTTCAGTAATATGACCCATGGTTTATGTTGCAGGCTGGAAATACTGCAAAAGGCTATTTTGAGCCCTGCTAGCTTCAATTGAGATCCAGGCTCCTACCAGCCCTTGCAAAATGAGCCTGACACCCTGCATTGTGTTGTTCTAGTGAAAATGTGTTTCTTAAGCTTTTTGGCTGTGCTTTGGATAAAGATTTGTGGTCCGAGGTGTGCGTAACCTCTGTCACCAAAAGAATGGGGGCTCTGGCTCTGCCGGACTTGTCGGATGTGTGTTGGAATTCTGCTTTCATTTTCTGCTCTGGAAAATCACTGGCCGTGCGAGGATCTCCGACGAGAAAATGCTTGTTAAAAACTCGGAGGAACACTCCCTGGTGAACCCATGGGAGAATCCATTTCCCAAGTCCCCTCCTGTCTGCAGGGGCTATTAGGAGATTCATTTATTCTGCTCGAAGTCTGCAGGTTTATAAACATGGGCTCTTTTCTTCAGCTGAGTTGAAAGGAACAACTTCCATTTGATTTCCTTTGGGACTGGAGCTGGCTGTCTCTATTCCTCAGTTCAGGACTGTAGCAGTGGGGAGAAGAGGGGAGGGAGGGAAGCCAGGAGAGCACCGAGGGTCTTGGTTTGTGCTGGACTAGGAAAACCTGCATTGTGGCAAGGATGGGTAGCAAATCTTGTGATTACATGCCCAGTAAAACTTGTGGTTTCCTGCCAGAAGGATTAGCCCCGTTAGAGCTCTTGCTGCAGCAAGAGCTGAGTGTAGGTGGGTGGATGAGGAAGGGGCTGAGGACATGATTTGGTTCCTAGGCTTAGGCTGAACTACCTGGCTTTGGAAGGTGGGGGCAAGGGACAGCTTTCCCTGGGCTGGTGCAACACTCAGAAGAACACACTGGCATTTCTGGGGCCTCCGAATGTCACCAGTATGTTGAAGATGGCTTTGGGCTCTTGACTAAGAGATGCTATCACAAGGAAACCCACAGTGTCTGAGAGTTTGCAGAGCTTGTTGCAGAACTGAGGCTGGAGAAAACAGGTGAGCTGGCTTTTCTTTCCATTTTTTTTTCCTATGCCATACTCAGGAATATTCAAATACTCCTGGGACCCGTTCAGGTCTGAGGCTTCTCGGTCACTCTGTAGCTGGTGGGATCACTTTCACCTTGCAGAGTGGATTGAAAGGCTTTTCACTGGAGCTCCTCGCCCTCCTGCACAGGGATCAAAGGGTTGTGCTCCTTGGCTTGTGAGACAGAACGACCACAGTTGCTGCAAGAGAGCGGGAAATCATCTCTCTAAAGCTGTCCAGAAAGCCTTGAATTCAGGTACAAGCCTCATGTTTATAGGAACATAAAAGGAACGGTGGAAACTAAATATGGGTCAGAGCACCCACAAGTAGAAAAATCAGAGGGATTGCAGAGTTACCCTAATTTCTCTGCCTTCGGATTTGCTGTCCTGGTTTCAAAGCTGCCTGGGATCCTAGGCTCTGAAGGAGTCTTTGGGATCCATGTGAGGAAGGAATTTTCTGGGGAAGGCAGCAGGCAAAAAACCTCATCTAAATGCCTGTTCCACGAGGGTCATCTGCTGCTCAGTTGTACGTGAGATACTGCTGGCTGTGGTGTTCCTGTTGAGCCCCAAGGGAGGTCAGGTACCTGGAGAGGAACAAAGAGCTTTTATATACATTGTTGACATGGAACTTAAACTTTGCTTCCCTCTTCTCCCTTATCTAGAGGGTTGCCCCGTGCGGTTCTGCATGCCCTCCTGGGCCCTTAGCAAGGATTCAGCTGCTCTGCAGTCCTCAGCTTCATCACGGGGAAACTTCTTCACCTAGCTGCTGCCAGCATGCTTTTGGCGACCCTGGCTGTCCCGTCAGCTGTTACAGCCCATTAAAGGATTTGTTTCTCGGTGTATGAAAAGGCTTAATTCAATTCTCATTCTCTCCTGGCATTCCTCAGAGGTGAGTGTGTCCCCTCGGCATGAATCCTCCGATGCCGCTAATTGACTTGAAAGTAGCTCGTGTCTCCTTGGAAATGTCACCCAGCCCTTTTCAAGTGCAATTCCAGGCAATCAGGATCAATATGCTTCTTTAGCTAAGGGTATTAGCACATGACTGACAGCCCTGCGGCATTAGCTTATTCATATGGACTTCCAGATGCTCATTTTTCTTCCCTGTCTCAGCTCTGGTCCCAGTAAGGGAGGACAGAGCTTGGAGTGGAGCCATCCCCTGGGTGGATGGTGGGTACAGTGCTGGCTCTCCCACGCCTGTCCCAAATCTATAGGGTGCTCTTGTCTCCCATCTCCCAGGCGAAATCAAACTGCATCGTCCCATCCACTTGTCGCATCATGGCCCCGAGATGTTTCAGAAAGGCAGGGGCTGAGTTTCTCTGCCTGTGTTAATCAGGGCGGTGTGTGTTTGATATAAGAAAAGGTGTCAGCGTGTTTTTGCAGTACCTTTGCACAGAGAATATTGTCAGTGTAATTATCTCTCCTCAGATCCCTACCCCGTCGCGCTCCTGGGGAGGCTGCGGTCCACAGCAGAGGACTTCCCTTGCTTTCCTCATCATGTGGTGATGCTGGGGTGGTCCTGGTGCCCAAAACATTTGGGTTTTTCATTACATCTTTCAGCAAGTATACATTCTCCTGCTTTCTTGCCTCAGAAATGTTTGTGAATTTGTCTTCCCAGACTCCTGGGAAAATATTCTGATCAGACAATGATGGGCTGGATAGGGACACCCTTTATGACTCTTACTATGCAACTGTGCCATTATGTAAAGAAGCATGTAATATTCACAGGGAGAGAAGAAAAAAGCAGGAGTATGAGACCCTTCATAGTGGTTACAACTTTTAGCTACAGCATTTGTAATTTCTAAAAGCTCTTAGGTCCCTTACCTTGCTTAAAGCATAAAAGAACAGTGAAGAAAATTGGAAAGCCTATGGAAAATGCTCAAGCATTGGCATGCATTAGGAGACTCTGGGTGGGGTAGAGGAGCAGGAGGGGGAGGTTTGTCAGTCTCCCAGCCCTGTGAGGAAGGGGACTGCTGCTGTCTCTACTTAAAGGTAGGGGGGTGAAAGCACTGGGAAATGAATTTAGAGGAGCTTACAAAAGCACTTGAGGCAGTGCTTCTGCAAGTGAATTTGATCTGGGCCCCAGTGCCCTCTGCTTTTCTTGCTTCCCTCTCTAATAAGGCTGTCACGGCTGATGCACCTGCACCACTCCTCTGGAGACACCTCACATCCCTTCTGCACCCCAAGTATGCCTCTTTCCTTGGGTAGCAGAGGGGACCTCGCCCCCCAGTTTGGGAAACACTGACTCAGGGGAGTTAGGAGCAACAATTCAGAAGCAGATCAAAGAATATTTCAGCTTTTCAAAGGAGGAAACTGAGATGCTGAGAGACCAAGAGCCACGTCCTAAGCGAGACAGTGTTTCTCAGACACAATTCTTCTGGGTGCCTGCCACCCTGCCTCGCAGCTAGCGGTGCTCCCAGCTCTCGGGAAGAGCTGCTCCCTGGCATCGGCGCAGGTTAGAGCCGCAAGGAAAACAACTGAAGTTAGCTCCCAGGTGGCAAACATTAACATACAGAGGAACAAGGTGTGCTGCACTGTGGTGCTGGGAAAATTTCGAGGGCTTCTCTGCCATGCTGTGAATTTGCGTGTCTCCCTTGCAGGGCTGGTGAAGGCGCGTCATCTGCCACCGCCTGGGATTTGTAACTGCTGCTGAGGCAGAGGTGGGGAAATCTGTGTCAGGGAGCTGCTGAGAGCACGTTCCCGAAAGGCACATCAAGAGATAAACGAGAAAGCCTGGAAGTTTTAATCTGTGAGGCTGCACGGATACCTGCAAGTGCTTCTTACTGAATTTTGTGTCCTCTGAAATTGGTCAGGAAGGAGTTAACGCGCGTGCCCTGTGAGGCAGCCAGAACAAGTGCATCCGAAACTCCGGCAATCAGAGGCAAGCAACAATTATTAACGCCTCGGCATTTAATGTGGCAGATCGCTTACGCCCCCAGTTATATTGTGTGTTCAATTCCAGAGCACTCGGAGTTGTCAGTCAGCAGGTCCATAGATCACGGCGACCTTAGCATCATGTCAAGGGGCTTCACTCCATCAGGGATAATGAACATCTCCCACCGGTTTCTTCCCATCGTTCATTTGAGATCCAGAAGTTCATCATGCAAATGACAAACAATGTTAATTTTCTGCAAATAATTCCTCCAGATGTCCACGGGATTCCAGCACTCCTTGCCCAGAACAGTAAAATATGTTTGTTTTCCTCCCTATAATTCATCACCAAGCCCACAAATCTCCCAAAACTCTCTATAAACAAAGCGGGAGGCAGAGCGCAGGGGATAATAGTTCACTGCAGATGTGTCTCGCGGTCTCTCCATGGTGCACGCGGGGAAAGGAGTGGTGGAAGAGGTCAAGAAGTTTCTTCTCAGGTGAGCTGACTTTGACCACATTTAGTCTTGCATATACAGTGAGTGTGATGGTCTGAGCCAAGTCTCACACAAACACAAGTCAACGTGGAAGGAGAAACTCAGGAGGAGTATTTCTGGGCTTAAAATTTAGGTCTGGTCTGCAGGAATGGCTAGATCTGGAGTGAAACCTGGTGCAAACCTTATCTACATCACTAGGAGACTCTCCATCAGATGGTTAGGCTTTATCATGGATCTGTATCAAACTGTTTTCAGATGAGTGCTGAGGCAGATAGGCAGAGTTTGGTTTCTCCAAGCATCTTTCAGCTCCCTGAACTACAGATCCAGCCAAAAATATGTGAAGAGCTCAAATCCAGGGAGATTTGGGTCACGGAGCACAAGAAGAAGTTTTGGCTTGGACAAATTTGAAGATATGATACAGGAATGTATCTGGAATAGGGCAGGCCCCATGATGAGGCAGCCAACAAAATGGCTGTATTTTTACTTGCACAAGAGGTCAGCAAGCAACTAGAATAAAAATACAAGGAGGATGGTACAAATCCTGGGCTCCTGCCAATGTTTCAAAGACTCCAAAGTTCAGGAGAGTTTGGGGGCACCCAGATTTGCCTCAGGCTTGAAGAGCTTCTCTATTTGTGATTTATTGGGTTGAATATATTTTTTTTTAATTTTGTTGGATATATTAAAAATATATCTAGTTTTATTTGGTTGGAGATATATATTGAGAGTTTTATTTGGAGAGAGAGAGAGATGTAAACATATGTAAATAAAAAACATGGACATCCCAAAACTCTCTCTTCTCTGGCTGCTGAGGACACCCAACTGTGTGCTCCTGCCTTGCGTTGGCACCCATAAAGTGCTTGAGTCATCCTGGGGACTCGGTCCTGAGTTACACTGTGGAAACGGCCTGACCTGGAGATAGGACTGTCTCAGCGCAGGTGAACGATGGAGCCATTAGCGAAGAGCAAGGCTTGCATGTGCCAGAGGAGAGAACACCTGAGACTCCATGGGAGGTCCTGCGAGGGCGGGAGGTCCCTCTTGCCGATGGCAAGCAGTGTGAGGTGGGTGAGTCACTTAACAGAGTACAGCTTTGAACACCCTTGAAGCATCCTCTTGAGTTCAGCAGGGCTTTCATTTGACGGGTGGGTATTGCTGCTCTGCACTTCTCGATCTGTTTGCCACAACCCTAGCAGACCCAGCTCTGCTGTGGCTTTTTCCTCTCCATTCCCCCTGCTCCTGCCAGCCCCTCAAAGCACGTACCCGCTCCCTCTCCTGCTGGCCTTTTCACACTGGAAGGGTTTTTAAACGTCCCTCTAAGCGGCAGCTGCTGTGTGGCTTTTTGGTGGGGTTTTTTTTGGTGTTTTTTATGATGAGTTGGAAATGAATTTCTTTTTCACTTGCATTGGACTATCTGTTCCCCACGTCACAGTGCGGAATGAGCTCGTAACTCTCTTGACTGCCTCCTTGTCTGAGTTATGGGGTCTTCTGTAGCATAGCCCAAAGGGTTTAATTTAACTGTGGATATTTTGAAGAAAGCAGTGGAGATCTGACAACTGTCTGGTGCTTTTGCTGTCCATACACTTGGAAAGTTTTTTCTAATGTTTGACTGAAAGGTCCCTTGTTTTAAATTAAGCCTAGGATTTTTTGTCCTTTCCACAACAGAGATAGGAACAGTTGTTTTTCTCTTCCCCTTCCTTTTTGCTTGTCTGAAGACTGCAACCATGTCTCCATCCTCTCTAGGCTGAGCACCACAAATGCTTTCCATCTCTTCTTGCCAACCATCTCCTATAGATTTCCAGTCACTGTTGTCTGTCTCCTTTGGACTGTCTCCAGTTGTTCATACTATCTTGGAGATCAGCATCCCAAACTGGACAACATGTTCCAGCTGAGATCTTAACAGTGCAGAAGGCATGTGGGGATAATTTGGGCCGCTTATGCATGACATCTTTTTTGTGCTTTGGTTTTGGTTGCCCTTGGCATGATCTTGAACCTGTTTTGGGGCAAGTGGGGTGAAATGTTTCAGTTACTGTCTAGGCCACCTGTTGTTGTCTCCTTGTCACTACACGCAGACACTAACAAGACCATCTGTTGCAGGAACCTGTGTCTTGAATCAGGGATGCTCGGGTGAGCTGATATGAAAGGACAAAAGATGCAGTCTGCTTGCAGGAGCTGAAGCTCATTAACCCCCCTGCAGATGCTCTCCGTATAGGCTCCTTCCTGAGACTATTTACAGGGTGGTTTAATATGCGTGCGATGCCTATTAATATGCAACCTGTGTTGAGTCCCACCTTAGCTGATTTGCCGTAGCTTTCCCAAGTGCTTGCTTGCAGCTGGATTGATGCCATGTGTGGGTTGCTTGTCTGGCAAGTCTAGAGCCTGGAAGAGCCACCAGTGACTTGGATTTAACCCTTGTTGCTGCACACATTGGTGACTCTCACCTCCCTCTTGCTAGGACTAAGAGAATTGGCAAGTGGTCCCTTATCCTTGCTTCCCTCCTGCTTTCTTCGCTCCTGCAGGCTCCGTGCTGTCAGCTCTATGCTTACTGATGGCCTTTGACTCCTCCCAAGACACAGAGGCCAACTGCATATCCATGCTTTCCCAAAAATCAGTTCTGGGGTGGCAGGGGAAGAGTCATTTGCAAGCTCTGCCTGGACAACCCCTCAGACCTGCAGGGCTTGGGGCCAGTCCCTGGGTGTGACACCAGGGCTTTACTGCCTGTTTGCTCTTCCTTCCGTATGGGAAGAAATTGCTGGGGTTGTGTGCGCTGGGGCACTCTTCTACTCACAGGGCTGTGGAGGAGCCATGGGGAAAGAGACAAGTCCTTGCTCTTTCCTCATCCCTAGCTCTTTGCCTTTTTGTAATTTCTCCTTCCAACCATCAGCTGACTCGTGTGTTTTTTTTTTTTTTTTTTATGCCCAGCGTTGCTTTGGGTCCCCTTAATGAGTAATAACATCTTAATGACACTCCTGGGGCTTTGTCCCTGGCAGGGCGGCAATTAATCCTGTAGTATTTGCTCAGCTGAATGGGTTATTGGTTTTACTGGGCTTGTATGGACATTATACAGATCCAGGTGCAGTTCAGGGGCTGGGCTATGTCTTGGGCTCTTGCAAGAGGGTGATTATATTTCCTCCAGCTTGACTTTGGGGTGGGGAGAGCAAAACCAAGACATCTAGTTGTGGAGCAGGATGGCAATAACAGTCATGAGCAGGACAGGATTTGATCCCAGCCTGCCTGCTCGTTAGCTAACCCAGCTGGAGGTAGAAGGGAGGGCGGGTCCAGCCAACATCTGGAAAAGCTGAGTAGGAAACCTCAACCTCCTGAGGGAAGGAGGGACTGAGGTCCTTGGGTTGTTCTCCTGCTTTTCAGGACTGGGCCTAAACTAGAACATGGTTTTGACAAACCCTGAAGACCTTACGACCTCCTAGCAGTAAGGATGAAAATGCAGATTTACTGCGATGTGCTGGTGCAACTCCTGTGGTGATGCTTGTGGAAGTGCAAGATGTGCTGCCTTTGATTTAACCTCTGTCTCGGTGGAAATAACCAAAGAGAACCTGCGAAATCGCTGGTGTTTCTCAGGAGTTTACCCCCAAATGTGCAAGTAAATCAGTATAACTGGCTTGTCTTGCCTTTACCAGAGTCTTGTAGGCAATTATCTATATCTGGTTTCACTTGGACACTGTTTGCAGTCCAAATACTGACAAGTTCTGTGGGACAGCCCCCATCCCCACCTCAATCTTATCTCCTGGAGTCAGGCGATTAGATGAGACTCTCTTTCATCTAAGTGCTTTTTTTATCTTTCTGATCTGTGCAGGGAAGCTGGCAGATATCATCTTTAAAGGTAAGGAAAATGGAGCCAACATTTTGTATTCCAGAAATCTCATTATTTTCCAACTAATATGCTGATTTTGGATGCTGGGGTTTGGCAGTGACACAAGGGTCATTGCTGAACAAAGCAGAATCAGGTCCATCCTGGAGAAGCCTGCATGGGTAAAATACGCATTTTCTATATGTGAATTCTCTGGGTTATGTCAAGGAGTGAGGCATTGTGGGTAATTTCCCTTCGACTCCAACTTGATGGCAGATTTCACAAGAGGAAAAAGTGTATTTTAAGAAGTTACTTGATAGTGATCTGTCCGGAGTGCTTTTCCCAGGCTGGATTTGGGGAGGGATTATCTCAGATTTTCATTTAGTTCTGAAATCCTGAGTATTGGTTTTATAAAATAAAAACCCTTCACAGCAGGTTGCTGCTTCTATCTTGTTGTTTTAGCTTGATGCATAGGAAGGAATTTAAATTTTCTGAACGGATGGGGCCAGCACCTCGCCGGGGTAAATCGGCATCGTTCAAATATTTAAAGGCAGATGCATCAATATTGGCAGCTGAGGATCTGGCTTACTTTGATTAAAATCTGATCAAGATTACTCAGCTTTACCAAGGGACTTGGATTACCAGTCTATAAAAAGAAGAGTAGGAGATGAGAGGACAGGACATTAAATATAAAAATAATCCAATGAAGGACGTGAAGCTAAACTCCTTGCAAATTGAACAATAATGAAAACATCCTCCTTAAATGGGTGGAGGGCAGCAGGGCCTGCAGGTGAACACTGGGCTTGGAGCTAGTGTTCACCAGGTAGAAATACTGCTTTTGGGTTTCTTGTGGCCATGGCCCAGTGTTTTAAAGGCAGATTTTTTTTCAAAGGAGAACCTTGCTCATTAGAAAATCCCCAGGGGAGTGTTGCGGGAGGAGATGTGGGTGACAAATCCTTTGGAAAATCTTTGCCTCTGCTTCCTCAGGAGACCTGGGCTAGTGCCAAATCTCACTAGCAAAGAGGCAATTGAAGCTGAGGAACAGAAAATCAACTCTCTTACAGATTTCAAAATGTGCAATGTGCGTTTGTCTTTAGGGTTTCTTACAGTGGTTGAACTTCAACTCTCCTCTTCCATCGCAGCGGTTTTTTTTCCCCTAGTTCTTCATTCTTTTTTAAATGTAAAACGTATTTAGGGAATATTATTATGCCATGTGGTTAGGCTTGACGGGCAGTGACTGATAGGGATGTTGCGCCAAGCCCTTTGCTTGCTGGGCGGTCAGCAGCGCTGGCCTTTTTCATGAGTCTGTCAAACCACTCAGCACGTGTCTAGCTTTCCCAAGAGTTCTTATGCATACGGTCCCTAAACTCAGTAAAATCTGGTCTTCCCTGTGCTCCTGTGGAGTAGTGGTGTAGCTACTGGTAGGGCAGGCATACTTGGATTAGATGGCTTTTGGAGCCCCCAAACTCTATTTGGGGCAGCAGATTTCTCTCTCCTCTTAATGGAGTATGCCAGCTCAATGGGCTTCCTTGGATGGGAAGAACATCCCTTGGTGATCTTTGTTGAAGACGTGTGGAAGGACATCATCTACCGGGGTTGTAGGACTTGTGACTAGCGTGTCCTTTTGTATCCAAGACAGGCAACGGTGAACGAGATGCACGGTGAGCTAGCTGGTCTAGGAGTCTGTCTGGGGTGACTGGAAGGTGCTTTGACTACGTCAGAGGACTCTGGGAGCCTGGAGAGTGCGGCTGAGTGGCCTTAAAAATACTGGTGACTTAAGCTGACGCATCTGAGATTGCTGGAGGAAAAGCGAGGGGGTTGTGGGACCCCCTGGGCAATTATATACACGGATGGTCAGTGATGTCGCCTGAATGCCCCAGCAGTGATGCCGGTCTGTCCAGTTTTCTTTAATTGGAATTAGGAGCAGATGAGGATAAGATTGTGTTTTAATAAGTATTTGTTAGCAAGTGCTTTCCCTTCCCCCTCCCCCCTAATATTGTTAATTTTCCTTGCAGTAACGCGTGCGTTGTTCAGCTTCTGTTGCTCCATGTGTCGTGCTCTGTTACTCTGTCTCGCTCGGAGCCGCAGAGCGGAGGGAACGCTGCCAAGGCTTTTTCTGGGAATTTGCTCTGGTCCTGCTACTTCCCTGGGAGTGCTCAACTGATGTGTTTTGTTTGCAGGGGGAATAAAATGCTCAAATATCAGCTTCTGAACGAACTATCAGAGACCAAGGCAAGGACCAACTGCTCCTTCATCTTTGTGAACAGATGCCCACATACACATAGCCACGGTAAATTTTGGGCGATGACTTTTTGAGAGAGAAAAGTTGCTAAGCAGTAAATGTGACCTTCTTGCCCTATTTTAAAAGATGTGAGACTTTGCTTAAGGCAGCCTTAGGATAAAGGTGCTTCCCCGCGCCGCCAATCCTTTCCCAGGTGCAAAAATGGGGGGTACGAGTGGCTGTGACACCCTGTGGAAGGGCACTCCTCTCTGTCTGAGATGCAGTTGTATTTTCACATGGGCTGGGTGTGAAACGGTGTTAAAAAACATTGTTAATTGAAATGCATTGGCGAACGCGTTTTTAAAACACCTGCCTTCTTGTTGGAGACACGATTATACTTACCCAGACTAAACCGCTGCAGGGAAGGTAGAGATGTGGTGCTCTCTGCGGCTGGCTGGGCCGTTCATTTGTTAGCACGAGGTTGGATTTCTGATGACTCAGAAGGGAGCTCGGCTGCCCCTCAGCTATTTGCGGATCTGAAGATCAGTGGTACTGTGGTTATGAACCAGGACTCTGAGAATTGCATTGAGCAGAGCTGGGACCAAAAGCCACCTCAGTCTCAAAGTGTGTATAAAAGCAAGCGGCTGAGGGTTCCCAAGTGCCCGGTTTGCTCAGGGCACTCGCAGGCAAGTCCCAGAAAAATAATAAGGTAGATGCTGGGTATGGGATTCTTGCTGCTTGCCTCAGTTTCTTTCAGGTCATGGGAGGGAGCAGGGGGAATTAATTTAATAAAAATTTCAAGCCTTTGTTTGAACCATCTGAAGCAGATTAGGAATGAGAGATGAATGTTGTGCAAAACCAGGGGCTTTACTACTGCAGGAGCTGGTGATGCTGAGCATCTTACACTTTCTGATTTATAATTCCTTCCTGATCTGGAGTCTTCTATCAAAATCTTCGTATGCAAAGCCTGAGAAATATTTGATGGGAAAGCCCCTTTTCTTGTGGGACATGCCTGCGAGCCTTCTCTGCCAGGTAACAGCAACTGCAGAGCTCTTGGCCACCACCTGTGTGCTCACTCGATGTATTTAACCTCAGCTCTGGGTGCAGCAGCTCTTCATGCTGTGCTCTGAGCTCCTGGGCTGTGTTTGACCCTCTGTCCTACCTGGCTTTCCTCTTTCTGAGGTCTCTAAGAGTTGGACAGGTCAGCTGCCTGCACCCAGTTGTAACACCCTTCCTTCTTGCCTTTCGTTTTTTCCCCTGAGAAAACAGCGTTAATGTTTTTTTGGCTCCTTTTTGCCCACCCCTAATAACTTTCCAGCCTGATGGCTGATTGCAGCTGTGTGTGCCAGAGATCTTAAAGATAACGAGTTCTTACCAGCTTGATATAAATAGGTGGCCAGGGAGAAGACTTCATCTTTGCCCCTCTCCACCAAGAGAGTTCAAGCCTTATCAGTCCAAGAGCATCTGTGTGTGAGAGAACGAGGAAGAGAGAGATGTTATGAATGCCTACAGGGAAAACTGTGCTTGGAGCTGGTATCCTACTGCATCCTGGAGAATCCCCCCGTGATGTGTAACTCCATGGAAAATGGAAGTATTGCTGGCTCTGCTACTGGATGAGCGCTGTGTGAGGCTCTCTGTTGCTTTCTTTCACCGCAGCCTTTCATCAGCGGCTGGAAGCAGCGATGTGTATGGTGTTGCTGGCCTGACTCGGAGCAGAGAACTCAGGGACCGGAGCCTGGCACTGGAGCAGAGGGTTGCAGCCTGCTTCCCAGGGGGTTGAGGCTGTTTTAGCCTCTGGCTGGTTGACAGGGCAGCTTTCCCTTGCAGCAGCACTTGCTTTCCCTGGGCAATAGCCCCTGTTTCTAGGCTGGTCCTCTGGCTCATCACCCAGCTCCTTTCCTGCCCTCTTTGCCTTCTGCAGAAAGCTCTTTAATCAAGGGTGTATCAAAATCCATCTGTCTACGCTGCTGTCAACAACGCAGCTTCAGGGACGTTTTAAACAGTTTTCTTCCCACACCCTATAATGGATTTCATTGCCGAGGGGATGGAGAGCAGGGCAGCAAAGGTATTTTAATTACATCTGATTGTGGCATCTTGCAGGCTTGCCCTGTCAGTTGTTCTGGCACAGCACCATTTAGAGCCCACTTTTGCCAGCACAGGCGTGTTAGCTGGAGGTTTACTGGTCACAGAGGAAAACATTGATATTTCACTCCTGACACCATCTTGGGGCTGCGTCTTCTCTCTCTACTCTGCTTTTGTGGCATCAGCTTCTTCCACATCAGAGGATTCCAATCCCTCCATATCATGTTGCTTAGAAGCAGGAAAAAACAGTGTCACCTGCCCTTGTGGGCATCATATCTGGGCAGAGCAGAGGTGCTTTGCTTGCTGTTAAAAGAACCTGCCTTACTGCAAGGGAGATGTCCATTTGAACCCTTTCTCCAGCTCACGTCTTGGTTGCACAGCCTGGCAACATAAAAAGGGCTTCTCTTTTTCTCGGTCAAACAGGGGAAGGTTGAAACGCTGTCTCCAACAAGACTATTTGGGGAAAGGAGGAGGGAATGAGACAGGGAAAGCTGCTGTGCTGAGACACCCCGATCAGACCCGTGGGGCTGGATCAGCGAGTGGAGTAAGTCCTGGGACAGGCAGGAGTGCGGCAGGTGCGACAAAGCGCATCTTTGGAAGCGCCTGCTCACCAAACAAGAGGAACTCCAGCTGGGCGCGCACTGAAATGTCAGTAACTGTTATATCTTTACATGGCTCTAGGTGTATTTTCACTAGCACTCAGGGCTAGTCGTATCTGCAATGCTGCCTGCATGTTTTCCGGAGCGTTCAGCAGGTAGCAGCTCCCAGTGCCCATACGTTGACCTGCCTTTTCAAAGTGTTTAGCACACAAAGGGCAGAAACTGTTTGAATCTAACCTGGGGTTTGGAAGAAGGAGAGTCCGAGGAGGAGGGGGGCAGAGTTAAGGTCACTTTTTTTTTTGTATGACTACTAATATGCATTTCCATTCTTGCCAAAGCTTTTGGTTCTGATTTAATAGGAAACTTAATCCTCAATAGCCACAATTTTTCAATGTTGGAATGTGTTTGTGTTCCTAAGAACACTCATCTGTGTCATTTCCTCCTCTTAATAGATATATCCTCAGCTGCAGATTAGAGAAGAGTTTTGTTTGTGAATCCTAGGTGCTCTATGCTTGATGCATTGTCTTCCTACAGACGCAGGGCAAACTCTGCTCCTCTCTTCTGGCCTGGGTTGCAATGATGGATTAAGTAGGTAAGTAATAGAGTGGTAATGAGATAACCACTGACATCGAGCATTAACATGGGAATAAATGAAGTTACCATCCAGAACTAATGGCCTGAACTATCACTGGGTTGTAATTAATGAATGTGCTGGCTGAGATTTACAAGGATATTTTAGGATGCTGCTTGCGTGCAGCTTTGGGTTTTATGGCTTGGTTGGAGAGAAATCAATTAATGCCAAGAACCTAACGAATGGGCAGAAGCTGTTCTTTGTCAGTTTGTAGTGCCCCTTTTGTGGAAGAGGCTAGACTGGCACATGTGGAGTACCCGCCTTCTCTTTACTTCAGGGGGGTGGAAGAAGGTAGGATGCTGTGGCCTCTGACTCTGGGTCACTCACTCTTTAGTGCCTAGTAGAGATGTTGCAAAGCATCTTGGAGGCTTTGTTTCTTCTTCTGTTCTATTAGGACAGAGTAGCAGGAGTCTTTGTGGAAACAGTACATTTGAAGTGAACCCATGCAGCAGGCTGCAAGTTTGCTTGCGTGTAGAAGGGATTGCCAGTGATGGGGGTTCTCCAGCCAGGACCTCTGAATTGAGCAATGACAAGCTGCCCTGTTTTGCCCCATGAAGGTAGGACATCCAGTTCCTTCTTCGGGTCTTCTCCTTGCAGCTGTGGCTCTGTCTCCTGCATGTCACCCCCTCTCTTGCCCTCGCTCTGGTGTCCCGTGTGATCCGATGACTGCCTGCACCTAGTGCGTGAGCCTGCTGGAGCAGGAGTCGAGGTGTCCAAGCTGCATACGTGCAGTGTGCCCATGCTCAAGGGCCCTTGGCTGGAGAGCTATCCCTCCCTGCTCGCATAGCTTACTAGGCATGTGACCCTGCTAAACACTTCTCAGATGTGTGAATAACACTTTTGAGGTGGTTGCTAGGCTCTTGCAGAAAACACAGCAGAGCAGTCAAAATCCTTCATGTTAATTGGTAGGAATACTCCAGCCATCTCACTGCTGCCTCCCTCATCTTTCCATGGCAACACTTTCTCTACAGCAGCCCAGGTGCTTGTGGTTGGATATAGTGGGGTTTTTTGAGCCTTCTGTCTTCCAAATTGCCCCTTGGAGCATGGAGGGAACATCTGTACTTTTGAAGTATGGGCATCATGTGATACATCAAATAGCTTCCCTTGGTGTAACCATATTGGGTTTTTGTTATGCTGTCAGAGACAGATAACTTTGGAAACATGCCTGAATTGAACCCTTGCATTTCTTGGGTGGAAAGAGCTGTTGCCCTGTTTTTTTTTAACGGGGAGAGAAAGGCGCTGAAAAAGTCCTGAGTGTTTCTCTTCCTTCCCATGGCCTGAGCCATCGCACCTTTCTGTGAGCTGGAGAAAGGAGAGGGACCACAGCTGACAGCATCTGGTGAGCAAAGGGAAGGACAATCTTTTTCTCACCTGGATGGAGCTGTGATGTCTCCTTCAGGAAGCCAAGATGGTGGCTGGAAGGAGCCGGAGATGAGAAGAGGGAGAGTGGACAGGAGAGAGAAAACTCAGGCATTGCATCATCCTCACCGCTGCTCCCTGCTGTGAATAAAGGTGCGTGGGACACATGAGACAGCACAAATAGGGGCACTGCCTGTCAGGAGATGCCCAACTCCACCAGCGTGGGCAGAGTTGGGCATTGCAGAGCAGAGGGCTGGCGCGGAGGCCAAGGTGTCCTCTCTTCCTGCTCCCCACCTCTTTGAAACATTCTCCATGTGTATTCTAGCCCCGGTATCTCTTTCAGGACCTGTTTTACAGGTGTTTTTAATGATTCCAGGGGATAATGAGGCCCAGATGGTCAGTAAGGAACCCAGCCCAAAGCTGCCCGGACTTGGGGAGATCTCCACTTTTCCTGGAAGCATTACATTTCCTTGGTGCAGGCTCAGTAGTTCCCTTCCATGCTGAACAGGAGGAAGAAATTTCCACCTGCTGGACCAGCACAAGCCAAGACCCAAACTGAACAAATAACGGACAGTATATTCAGGGATATGTAAATCCTCTTCCCCCAGCCTTGCAAAGTTTATTGCCCTCAACAAAGTACACAGTGTGGCTGTCATTCCCGAGGAGCCCAGGCGGGCCGTTATGTGACAAGGGAAAATTACCCAGGCTGTTCTCCAGAAGGCAAGTGAGCAGGAATTTTCCTCCGACCGGTTCAGGACAAAGTTAATGTAGGAAAAGCCGTTAAAATTAATGCTGGTAAACAAGGATAAAAACCAGCAGGGTTGTAACAAAATTTGGACCAGATTGGGTTTTCCAGCTGTCATGCTGCACGCTGTCTTAAAGGCAGCAGGCGGAGGGAGGGGGTAAGCTGAGCTCAGAAAGCTCTTGTTGGAGGGGGCTGTGGGGATGGGGTTGGGTGCGTCTGGGCTCCAGTGGCACCGGCTTCGTCGTCCAGCAATTTAATCCACTCGGGCCCACTGTCTTTTTCTGGGAAGCAGTGATGCTGTTTTGTCTGATGGTCGTTACATCTTGTATCTATTCAGGTAATGGTTATCTGCTCTCCTCCAGAGGCTGCCCTCAACATTCAAGCCCTGCTCTAGGGCTCTGGGAACGTGCCCACGTGTGGCTGCTGGCTGCGGGTGTTTTGTGGGAGCATGGTTGGGAGCTGATCTCGGGCTGTTGGGGCAATCACTCCCTCCAAGAAGCTGATCCTGAGTTCAGCTGGGGAAGGTGCAAAGGGGCATGGCGATTCCCCTCTCCAGTTTGTCTGCTCCGATGTGAATGGGAGCATGCTCAGGCTGGGCAGAGTGAGGATTACTGGGGATGTGGGTCCACTGTACTGGGAGGAAGGCTCAGGTTTGATGCCTTGTCTCATATTGGTGGTGGGTACAGGCTAAATGGGGCCCAGAGCATCCCAGGGAAAATACCCTGGCACAGGAGCTGTGTGTTACTGCACTCTTCTAGGTAAACGTCTTTCTCCAACCCCACAGCATACTAACATAAGCCAGTCAACTTCTCCAAAACTCCTGCCACCAGGTATTCAACTGACTTGATGCTTTGGAATAGGTTGAATCTAGTATAACCAAGCCAAAATGTCTAGCCCCGGAATTGAAGTAACGGCCCATATTTTCAAGTGACCGCTGATTTGATGGTAGTGGTGAGAAGGGAGAGGTACAAAAGCAGTTAGCCACTTCCTTGCAGTGCCTGAGAGACTTGGATAGTATGTTTGAAAAGAAAGAAGGCAACAGTCTCATCTCTGAGCACAGCCATCTTCAGCATAGATGAACAACATAGATGCCAACAGCCATCGAAAACTCCCCAGTCCACAGTCAGTGCAAATAACAGCAGAAAGATCCTTTGGTTCCTCAAGAGGCATCATATACCTTGTATTTCCCTAGTGAGGCTGTGTTTGCTCAGATTTCAAGGATTTTGATGGCCCTGTCCTGGATGGTCAGGTTTTGCAGGACGGTTTGGGTTCTGGTGGAGTCTCCCTGCAGCAATTCTCAGAGCAAAGTGAAGCTGCTGAGATGAAGTGCTGTCATGTTTCCAGCCGAGTGCAGGGAACTAGAGCTGAATGTCTAAAGTCATCCCCATCAAAGAGATGAGGGAAAGTCTGGGCAGGTCAAGACTGAGGCTGGAATGGAAAGCAGCGTGGAGAAAGGCCCAACACACAAGTCTTCTTTTGGAGCCCTCATCCCTGGGGGAATCCACAGGCTGCCTCTATGGGGAGACATCAGCCCCTTTTCTCCAGTCAAACTGCCGACAGGTTGCTGTCTCGGAGGTACTGGAGGTGAGGTGGGCAGAGGTGGAGAGGTTTCCTTTGTTTTTCATGAGACATCACCAAAGAATCAGGGTGACAGAATTATTTTTTGTGGAAGTGACTATGTGAAATATTTTTTCATTTTGATTATTTGAAAACCAAAACTGTTCATGGGTTTTAAAATTCATGTCCCCTCCGGGTTACTTTGTTTTGTTTTGTATCTTATTCCCTCTCCCTTATTCCTCAGAGGGAACCGTCCAAACCTAAACAGTGTGTTATTTCTTGAGGAAATGAAATCGTTTTCCACTCGAACCTAGGCTGGAAATGCTTCTGGTGATTCATTTGTCTGAGAAATTTAAAAAAGCTTGGATGGAACAGAAACCAGGCTGGTTCAGGGGAAGCTTTCTTGTGTTTGAAGACCCACTTGCGCAGGGGAGTTGTTTCAAAAGCTTTTTACTGGAAAAAGAAATTTTTTATAGGCTTTGTTTGGGAGACTTGGGCTCCAGCCATTCTTCTGTTGCAGCTTCTCGTATGGTACCAAGATCCGGAGCCTGGCTACCTCAGTCCCAGCTTCCCATGCCTGCTGCATTGCAGAGCTGTGCCACCTCTCACCGAGTCCGATGTCTTGAGCCCTTTGCTCTCCAGGGTCACCATGTCTGCAGGGTGGCATGGAGGTGATGCCATCTTTGCCTTGACTATACTTTGTACCAAAAGTCTTTCCCAAGAACGAGGATCGTATGGGTGCAGAGCTGTGTCCTGAGTGTTTCAGGGACCTTCTGCTATCACACAGTCCAGTTCCCACATTCATTGTGAGCTCAAGCTCCTCACCACCAAGAACCTCTTTCTGAGGTCTCCCAACATCCAGCAAGGTTCAGAGCCATGCACTAGAAAGGCAGATGCAGTGGTAGTAACCACCACAAAGTCCCCTGCAGAATGTCTCTCTTTGGCCTTCAGTTTCCCCACCTATAAAACAAACATGTTTTAATGGTGTGCTCTTCGAGGCGTGGCTTTCTGTTCCCTCATACCACAAGTCGTGGAAAACCACCTGGCCATGGCTGAAATCAGATGAGTCCATCTGTCACATCCCAAGAGCAGTCACTGGATTTGGGGGCTGTTCTTATCATCTCCATGGGATGTCCCAGAAGTAGCTTGATCGGAGGCAAGGTGCATCGTGAAAACAGGACCGTGCTGGAGAGGCTTGGGCAATGGGGATGCTTCACGTGGGACAGGAGCGGTGACAAGCGCCTGTGTGTCTGGAAATACAGCAAGAAGTGGGCTGGGTAGAGAAGACCACCTACTCCTGTTGCTGACTGCTCTGCGAGCTGCCAGCTCTGCTGTCAGAGCTGGCCAGATCCACGGTGTAACTGCTCATCTCCAGTCCCTGCCTTCTCTGTGCCCCACATGCTGCTTCTCCTATAAACAGCCTGGTGGGAAGCGGTGCACAGAGCCGCCGCAGATGGCCCCCAGTTCCACGTGCAGTCGTGTGTGAGATGCCAGATAGGGGCTGTCAATTCCTTGCCTTGAGCCATCCGTGAAACCTCATTAAAAATGGTGTCCTCTTCCTTAACCCCCATCACCCCCTCCCTTCCCACTTCAACTTGCCTGCATTCAAGCACCCTTATTAAACATGCACTTCTAAGCAAGGAGCGCTGACTTCCCCTTAATTGAGGCATAATAATTAGAGCATTAACACATTAGGAGGGTGAGACAGCATGTTTAGCTTTTGTGATTAATTATCTGAGGATTGTAATAAGTTGTTAAGACATTAATTACTCTGGCATGTTTATTGCTCTTTATTGCAGAACAGACATTTGGTAGCAGCAAGTGCTGGTGCATCTGGAAATAACAGCAAGAAGTGGGCTGGAGGGAGGAGACCACCTACTCACCCACAAAACAGTGAGCTGCTGGTGGGGGGGGCAGAGTGGGAACATCCTCCTGGGTGGACCTTGGTGACCAAATAGGTTTATTTCTCTTCCATCTCCAGGAGGCCACAGATGGATAGAAATGCTATCTGAGTCCCTTAGGACAATCTAGGACCTGGAAGGTCCTTTCTGATCTTTTCGTCTGGATTTTTCTCCTCTTTCAAATGAAGTGTTTCCTTCCTGATGGTTTGAGCTCCCCCTCATTTGGATCTCTGTGTTTCCAAGTCTAGTCAGTGTGGCTCAGTCTCTGTCTGCATCTTATGATGGAAGTTGTTTGTATTAAAAGCAGGCTAAAGTTCAGAGTGTCAGCAGTGGTCAAGGAATGGACCAGGACTCCAGTGCCCTCCCTCACCCCACTCCATTGGATGAATTTTCTTCTGGAGAATTGGGAAGTAGGTTAGGGAAGGGTGTTGCTCCGGCAGCAGGAGAGATTTGGACTGCCATAGCCTGCTCTTTAGACAACAAGCTGCTCTGTGGCTCCTAGACAAGTCCACGCTCGTCAGTCAGATTGGGTCTAATGGCAAAGTTCAGGCCTGGAGGACGAGTAGGTCTTGTGTGCTCCTGAAACTCTGACAAAGAGAGAAAGCAGCCAAATCAGCAGAAAGACATGGTGGGCCCGTTCCCAGCTTTCTGCTCTTCCCAGGAAATAACGCACGGTGCCAGACCCTCCTCGCCCCAACCTCCCTCTGCAGTTATCTGGGCTGGGGAAAACACAGGAGACACGGTGGCAGCCCCAACCACCGTCACGGATAAAGAAATTTGGGAAGATGATGAAAGACAAGAAGGTGGGAAAGCTATGGGTGCAGTGTGTCGATATAGATTTCTTTTGGGACCCCTGGACCTGATGTTTCTGGTTTCTAGGCTGTTGCTGTGTCCTCATGTTACTGCAACATGCGCTTGTGTCTTGGGGCCGCAACTGCTGGATGCAAGGGGAAGGGGGTCTTCCTCTGTTGCCTCTTGTTAGAATTAAAACACATGACGATCCTGAGCAGTCTCTCCCTCCCCAGAACTGACCCGGTGGTCTCTTTCCCCGTGGCTTCCACCAGCTCGAGCTGGTGTCACCCTGACTCAGTTGTCTCGGTGGCAGGGGAGGCTGAATCCCTTCCCTGTGTGCAAGCTGGGATCCGTCTTGTGTCGGCTGAAAGGAATCTGCTGCCTTCAGCCCCTCGGAGCCCCTGCCTGCCTCTCGCTAGCCCAGCCTGGCTTTGGCATTCACTGTCAGGTGCCTGATTTCTGCATTCATGGAAAGTGTCAGCCCGGCATTTCCCGCTTAACTCCTAGGGACAAAGCAGGTCATGACTTACGCGTTTTATCATTAAAAAGATAATTTCCTCTAGATGTGTGCAATAAGACAATGGCACTGACCTGTGATCCTGGCATTGTACAGCATTAATGATTTCCCTTTGCAGGTAATAAGCAGCAAATATACACATTTTGGGGAGATCTGAATTTTTTTTTTTTCCTTTTAAGACTGCTGTCTTCCTAGGCCAGACTTAATTAGCAGACCTCATTATTTCCTCAAATGTAACTTGACTTCCATTGAATGAGAATTGTTCAGTGGATGGGGAGCAGCAGAGCAGTGCTGCAATATTCATATTGTTTTAATTGCAACATTAACATTTCATGCCGCTCTTGGCATACTTTCAGGTGCGGCCCTTTAGCTCAATGCAATGCTGTGAAAGGTTGGATCAGAACAATTAGGATAGAGTGACTGGATTTCTGGATTTTGTTTTTTTTCTTTTTTTTTTTTTTTTTAAATGAATGCAAGCCTGGATTCAGTCCAGGCTTTTGTTGGGCAGAACAGGGAGTCAAGCACCCCTGAAGTGTAAATCCCTTTTTTGGAATAAAGGATGTGCTGTAGTGCATGTTTAAATTCTCTTTTTGCAGAGCTGAAGCCCCGCAGGTAAAAGTGATACGTGATCCACCAGGCTGATGGCACCTTCTGGGACTTGACCTTTACCAGGTGAATCAGAGAAGCCCCAAAATGCGTCTGGCCAGCTGGGCCAGTGTCACGAGCTGGAGAGAAAAAGGCTATTTCCCACTTCTCGATTACTTCCAGGGCTCTCGGATGCCTGGGGCTTGAAATGACACTCTGAACAGGTAACGACTGGGTCAGTGCAGATCCTAAATGAGCACAGGGGTTACCCTGCTCTGTCCCCAAACTGCATATGGGGTTTGGCTTTCTTGCGGCAGGGTCAGACAGCACTGAAATGCTGGGCTTAGCCTTAGCAAGCTCCCATCACCTTCGCTGCCTTGCCATGTACCATACGCTTTCCGCTAATCCTTCCTGTACCGGAGAGTGGTGATGAATGACCGGAGTTCCGGGCAAGAGCGACTCCAGGTTCCACCCTGGAACAGCCTAATAAGGGTCTCCTAATTGGATCACTGAAAGGAGGTGAGCAAGGAAGGCCAACCAGCAGCTCTAGTAAATGGCTTCTTGGTGTCGCTCTCCGAAGGCTGTGTCGCACTGCGTCACGTGCAAACTGTTTAATTGACTTTAAAGGAGAACCAAGAGGCTGGTGTGTCCCCTTCAGCCTTTAGGAGAAAGAGGAAGGGTTGCTGGGGCTCCCTCTGTCCTGCCGGGGGAAGGCTAAGCTTTGCACCCCCGCTGCTGCCTGCCAGCTCCGTGCCGGCATCGGCTTGGCGAGTGGGTCTGGTCTGCAGCAAGGACCTGTGTGTAGAGGGACAAGCTCCCTCTTGCTTACAATAACAAGGGCTGCTAATCAGTCAACCCGCTAACGGGTAGCTTGATGTGTAAGTGATGCTGCTGTGAGCTCCCCGGGTGGCTGCTCAGACTCTGGGCTGCCTTCCTGGCATTTGCTGGCAGCAGCTTGTGGATGAAACATCTTGCTGGAAGTTGAAATCTCTGTCCGTGTGGTGGAGAGGCAGTGGGAGGGTTGTGGGGCTGAGGGAGCCGCTCTGCTCATCAGTGTTCCCCTTTGGAGCTGGGCATGAACTCTTCCATGAGGTCAGGGAGCATCTGAACTCATCCAGAAGTTTGGGGTGGCAATTCAAGCTGGAATCGCAGCAGGAGCTTGGCTTGGTCACTGGAAGAATGGCAAGGGAGGAGCGCACAGCCCATTTCCAGAGGCTTTCCAAAGGCTAAAGTGACATCTTAGCTGGCTGGCTCTCCTATCAGCCAAGCATGCTGAAAACCTTCTCCCATTAGTACTGTGTGAAATGGGATCCATGAAGCCTCATCTCCTGTGGGTATATAGCTTGAGTTTGGATTCTCTGGTGTCTAGTAAGCTGCTTGTGCTGAATGGAGCATCTCCCCTTACCAGGATATTTATAGCATCTCTCTCTCTCCCACACAGATTGTCTGATGTCTAATAAGGGATGATACACTACAGTTTGGAAGATGCTAATAATGTCTCTCCTCTGTTTGGCAGTCTGTTCCCGTGAAATTTATAGACTCTGACTGTCTCTAAGACCTCTGTCTCTCTGTCAGATCAGGTTGAAATCTGTTCGCAGTGTCAGAAGTTGCTGGGGAGTGGGCAGAGGACAGACTGATGCAGCAGGATTGCATGTGCTTTGCACTTCTTAGGAAATTAGGCTGAAAATGTACCCAGCTCTGTTTTCTGCAGATCTGGCGGGGCAGCTGTGGCTCAGATCACCACATTGCGAATTTGGGAAAGCAAGCTGGTTGTGTGGGAGGAAGGCAATGAGCTCAGAGACTACCCAGGAGAAGAACTGCTCTGCCCCCAGCCGTCTTGCGCGGGCTGCCATGCTGCGGGCTCTTCAGGCGCGTTCGAGCTGCCTGGGGCGACGAGCAACCCAGTGCAGAGTGTGGCCTCTTGTGGAAAACAGCCCCTGAGGACGATAAATGAGCAAGCCCAGAGCTCCTGGCTGGTGTGAAGAATTGCCCGGCTAAAGGATAATGAATGCCACAGCAGGAGACAGAGCATTTCTCGGAGGCCATTCATCCCCTTTATCACCCCGCTAACAAGCCCCGGAGCGACTTCAGAGAGACTTCTCTGGAGCAGCACCATCCCTCAGCCCTGCTGATGGCTGGGTGCTAGGGGTCAGGGATACGTCGTGTGGCTGGAGTGCTCAGCGGGAAACCACAGACCACCCCCATAAATAGCAGCCCCGAGTTGGAGTGTCAGCAGTAGGGACCGTGGAGTGGCTCTGGCTTTGCTGGCATGGAGACCGTGCCCTCCTTCGGGCCACGGGTGGAGCTACCTGAGGGATCTCAACGTAAAAGCCAAGCATCCGTCTTTTTTAAAGTACTTTTGGGCAGTGAGGGCCCTGCAGCACCCTTAGGAGGATTGCTCTATCCTAGCTCCCAGCTTGTCTAAGATTTAAGATTTATAAGATTTATACAAGACCCAACAGGAGTTTGGGGCCGCTGGCACGGAGGTAAGTTGGTTCTGCTTCACTTGCAGCACAGCTGAGTCTGTGCATGAGTCTTGTGCGAGGAGGAGAGGGCAGGAGTGATGCGCTCTTCGCAAGAGCTAATAAAAGCTAATTCATCCCTTTGCTCCAAGACAGTAGGAAGCATTAGCGGCTGGCTGAGTGCATCCTCCGCTGCGGCAGCGTGCTGAGTGCCTCCGCCTTCCCCCTGGCTGGGAGCGAAGCATGTCCCCTTCCCGTGGAGGGGAAGGCGTCTCTGTCAGCAAGAGCTGCGCCGTCCGCGGCTGTGTCAACAGGCAGCCCGTGGTGCTGTCTGTAGCTGGCATTCCTCCTGGGAAGAAAAACCAGCCAGATAACCCAGGCAGGTGGGTCTGGGAATGAGGATGGACATCCCTCGGGCAATTTCCCATGCTGGGTTTCAGCTCCGAGCAAGTGCCTTTGCTTCTGCCCCAGGGCTTCGGCCACAGCTTGTGGGAGCAAAGAAAAGCACTGTCCCTGGACTACAGGAGTACCCCAAAAAGGCTGCAGCCGTTTGTGCCCAAATAGGTGACCAAATAGGTTGGAATACCTTCGGCATACACCTCGTGTGCTCACCTGTGCTTGCAGGTACGTGGTGCGCTACCCTGCGTGCTCACCTACCAGAGTGATTGTGTCTGGGGCACGGTGCGCAGTGGGTGAGCATTAAGTAGAGATAATTGCCAGTAATTGTAAGCTTTTTCTTTTTCCTCCTGTCTGTTTTCTTAATTTCTCCTTGTTCTTCTCCTCCAGGTTTAGCTGTTGGAAGATGCGTTTTGTGTGGTCCATGGTAAGCGCCCCACATCCAGTGCCAGTGGGAGGCAGGGCTGGGAGAAGACAGGGGGAGAGGAGAAGGGAAAGCGGACAGGAGAAATTGTGTTGTGTTTGGGTGTCCTCAACAAATGCTGGTGGTTTTGTAGGGGCAAAAAAAGGAGGAGAAAAGCTGCAAACCTTTGCAGGTGGAGGGTGCAGAGTGCGCCACGATGGGTAATTGGGTTGTTCCGGCAAGGACAGAAACAGCAGGAGAGCAGCAGTTGGTGGGGATGGTCTGGAGTGTGTTCACAGAGCCGTGGCTCTGGAGCACAGGAGAAAGATTGGCGTGTTACGGAGCCAGGCGTCTCCTTGGGTGTGAGCAGCACACCAGCAAGAGGATTGTAATCCTACTTTTTTCTCTCCATTCTTTATCAGTAGGTCTCTAAGCATTTTAAAAGGAAGCTAACACTGCAGATTAGAAAACTTCACACCTTGAAGTATCAGAGACTAGTTCAAAGCCAGCCAGAGGAGCCGAGGCCACCGCCTGTGAGTGCTGAGCCCCTGTCACCTGCTCTCCCCCCCCTGCCCCAAATATTCTGCACTCCAGACCTTGGCCTTTCTCCCAGGCCCCTGCACTGACCAGACTGATGATGGGGAGCTTGTTGGAGGCCAGTCATGTCCCACAGGGTGGTTGCAGGACACGTTGCCTCCTGTGTAGCCATGAGTGATCAGCTGGACTGCAGCTGGGAGAGAGGCACGCTGGCATGTGAAATTTGGCCCTTTGAAGTGGGGTTGAATTTACCGGGGTGTGCTCTGGTCCCAGTCCGTGAGGCCTCTGTTCCTGCCCCGACCTCTCTCCACGTTACGGGAGGATTTCACTTACAATCTGGAAACATCTGGCATTTTTTCTTCTTTTGCCAGCACCATTGAATGTCGAGTTGAAGGGAAACACAATTCATCACCTTCCTCGTGGGCTGCCATTCAGCCAAGAGTAAGAGATTAGCCTTCAATCACGCAGGGGCTGGAGCTGAAGGAAACCTTCCCGAGGACACGCTGGAGAAACATTTTCATTAGCGGAGGAGAACCTGACAGAGATGAAGTGCCCCTTCACCTCGACTGCCGGACCTCTCTCCTGCCGGGCGTTAACAGGATGGGGAAATGCTAACCGAGGAGCTGGTGCCAGCTGCCACACTGTAAGTGCTGTCTGCATCCAGATGTGAGAAACAGCTGTGACATGGCAAAGCAGAGCTTTTATAGCCTGGTGGGGATGGCTTTGGTTTTTCCCGGCCTATTGCCGAGCACTGACTGCTGGAAGCAAACTGGCTGTCAGTTGAATGGAGGAAATGGGTGCTAGGCTGCAAGCCACGTACCTTAATGGGCACCCTAGTGTGGGCCAGAAAAAGATGTCCTTGGGTGATAAGGTCCAAGGGTCCAGGAGGTATCATGGGCTCTGCCTCCCGCAACACGTTTTGCAAATGTAACAGGACTGCCTTTGGGGTAGCAGAGGCTTTCTCTGCTCCATGGAAAGCTGTTTCACAACCCACAGTCCACTATCACAGGCATCTGCTCTTAATCTCAGGGCTCACTTCTGCTATTGAGGTCTCTGTTGTGTTGGAGAGACACAGCCTGCACCCCAGCTGGGGGCCTGGCAGAGACCTGTCTGTCCCGGTTACTGGAATTAGCCAGCAGGATCCCTGCAGTCGGTGTCTGCCGTCCCCCACCTCGCCTCCCTGGGGCTGGCATGCTCCTGACAACGGCAGGCTCCATCTCTTTCACTCACAGCTGAAGCATGCCTTGCCTGGTCCTATCTTGCAGGTTGGAGGGAAATCGTTTTAATTTGTGTGGCACATTCCTTTGGCGGGGTGGGGGAAAGAAAAGAGAAAAACCAACAGAAACTCTGGCCATTCTGGGTATTTTTAGCTCTTTGCAAAGGACCATTAACATCTCTTTCCCTCTCTCTCTTTTTTTTTTTTTTTTTAACTCCCTGAAGACTGTCCTCTCTTTGGGGCTGCCTGCAATACTGCATTAGCATCACATCTCTGTGGTGAAGGTAAGCTCAGCACTCCTCAAGACTCCGACTCTCAGGGAGCCTTATCTCCTCTCCTTGCTCTCTGGGTGCCCATCATGTGCTCAGCCCTCTGAGAAGAGGCTCCCTGGCCAGGAGGGTGACGGGCTCAGAGATGTTCATGTCTTCCGGGATGGGTTTTATCAGGAATGTGATTTGAGCTTCCTGAGAGGGAGGCTACACAGCCTGGTGGCTGGGGTACTGGTCTGGGACACAAAATCAGGTGGCTTCTGGTTTTGGAGTGTTCTCATGTTAAGATATCTCTCACTTCCCCCTCCTCCCTTTCAGAACTGAGAGCAGCCAAAATTAGAGGAAAACCTGGCTCCTGAGCTTTTTTGTCCTGAACCTTTCACCTGCCTTGTTTTCCTTTTTCTCCTCTAATCTCAGCTGGCTGAGTTTCAGTGCCAGCGTATTGAAAGGAAAGGCACGTGCTGGCTTATGGAGGGAGAGAGACCTGAGACAGGATAAATCTGGAGGCAATGAGATTGGGGGGAGGCAAGTCAGCTGCTCTGACACTTTTATTATGGAGCCAGGCTGCTTGGGTATGAATCTTTGTTGAAGCATATGTTGCTGGATGACATTTCTACCAGGTCCCGGCAGTAACCTTCGCCAAGCCTTGCTGCCCAGCCCTGCGCTCGCCTGTTCTCGGGGCAAGGGGAGTGAATGTCGACTGGAAATGCCACAGGCAGCAGGGCTCGATGGTGCTCGATGCACCTCCGATGAGTCTGAAAGCACCTGGACTTTGGCACCAGAAACTCTTCAGACTTCGGTGACTTCAGCTTATGGACATGTGTTGTTTTGCAAGGGAGGTGTTGGCTTCTGCATGTGTTTCTCATTTCATAAATGAAGAGGATGCAACAGAGATCAAAATGAAAGCCTCCTCGGAGTTGCCCAGAAGGATGGATAACTGCAAGGAAAGATTACCCCACGGCTCTCGAAAAGGAAGATCTACTTGCTCAGTAACCTAGCGATGAGGTAACTGGCTCTACTTCGTGCAGGGGAGATTTGGGGTTACAAAAAGGGTTGGGCAGCGTTTGCCACCCTCTCCACTCCTTTCATGTATCACTGTCAACTTAGATTTCACATCAAGAGGGTGATGTTATGGCTGGCGGTAACAATAGCAGAATGTCACTGGCAGAAGTGAAATATTTCCCTCCGTGAGGGTTATTATTCCTTTCCCTGCCCCTTGGCTTACATCAAGAACCGCTGGTTCCCAGTGCCAAGTGGGGCACGCATACGTGCTGCCCAAGGGACGATGTATACTGTGCTGAGCATCACTTTTCTTGCTGTGTCGTTAAGCAGCTCTGTGTCACTGATGCCTCTTTGCTGCGTGGGTGACCTGGGGCAGAGGGCGAACCCTTGTCACTGTCTGAGACAAATCAGGGCCATTGGGAGCTGCCGTGTTTGCTGTCCTGGGGAGCATCGCATGGAGTGGTCCTTTGCCATGCTGGCACCCTCGTACCGGGAGGAGGTCTGCCAGGGGTGTCCCTTCAGAGCCCTGGGGGCCATCCGTGCTCTTCGGGGGCCAGGCCTGAACTAAGTCGAGGTCTGAGGGGCAGGTAAACATGTGTTAATGGTTAAAGTTCTCCGCAGGCTGTCTCTCACCCCCTCTAAATGGAAGCTAATCTTGTAGAAGAGTGCCTGTGCCCCACACCGCTCCAGCAGCCCCTCTGCCAGCCTTCTGTCCTCGAGGGCCAGTTCAGCAAAGCCTTAGTGCTGTTCTGGGTCCAGCTTTCGTTTTCCAGCTGGTTATGGAGGAGAGAATGAAGGTAGCTGCTGCTGCCAGGCCACGCTAGAAAATAGAGGCAGGGGATGGGCCTCTTTGTGCATTTAAAGATCCAAGAGTTTAATCTGATTCTAGTTCTCTATTAGCCCTGATCCTGTCTTGCATCTTTTCCAGCTGATGTCTGAGCCTGTCTTTGTTTTGTGGGTTTTTTTTTTTTTTTCTTTTTCCCTTTTTCCCTCACCTTATGAAAAATGGCTTTGCTATCTGCATCTGTCAGGAGTCCGCCGAGCCGGGTGTACGGCTCAGTGAATATACAAATGTGCGGTTGGATCGTGGCCCCCTCTGACAGGCCAGAGAAGAATACCAAACGTGCAGGGGGAAGAGTGCGTTCCCTTCCTTCGTTGCTGCTGCCTCTGATGGTTGTTTTTCTTATCCCAAGGAGGTGTGAGAATCGCCTTTGGGAGCAGTGCTTCCTTCTGCTCCTGTTCCACCTTGCCAAGGTTCAGTTCTCTGCCATCCATCATCAGATGAGTCCTCTCCTCGCTCCCACATCTCAGCTGCTGATGGGAATGCAGCGGAAGGTGTAACCATTTTGCCCTGCTTTTTGCTACCAACCTTCTCCCTCTCACCTCCCAGGCCCATTACTAGCCAATGGCCAGGCTAGGGCTCGAGGACATGTGCCTTCGCTTGCTGGTCCAGGTGCTTTTGGAGAGAGGTAAGGATGAGGTAGAGGGGAGGGGATTGTCTGACCTTACCTGAGTGGCTTAAAATGTAATTTTGAATGGAAGTTTTCAGCAGTGTTGTGTGTGACTCCACGTACGATGTGCTGAAAGCACCCAAGTGTTCCTGCACATCTTGGCCTTGCTGCATCCCCTTTCCCTGCTGTAGGTGGCCAGCGCTATGGGGCTCTGCGAGGAGGAATGCACCAGCTATGAGATGCTCAGGTGCCTTAACTCTGCAGGGTCACCTGTGTACCCAAAAGGAGATGACAGTATGACTTGACACCCATGGATTTGCTCACCTCCTCCTGCCTCTTGGTTCCCTGCAGTCTGGTACACGAGCCTCTTCCCTGGCCTCGATGCACTGAGAAGCTTTCAGCCAGGTGAGCTCAGAAGAGCAGGCAGGCAGAAAATTAAATGAGTCTCTCCATGCTCTTGCCACAGCTATCTGGTCAAGGAGGGGAAGTTTCTGGGAGGGCGGACCCCTGCTTTGGCAGGAGGAGAGAGCAGGCAGCTTGAGCTGAGCTGGGTTTTTGACAAGCAGATGGATGTTCAGCGGGGGCCCAGGAAAACCCTCTCGCTTCAGGCTAGCTGCAAGCCCTCCAAACCAAAGCGTTGTGCTGACGTGAAAAAGCATCGCTCCGTTGATGCTCGGCCTGAATTACCACTTCCAGGCCCCTGATTTGGGGAGCAGCGACCGTCCCCTCCTGCCACCGGCTCCCGGGAGGAGCCAGCTGCGTGCTTGTGACGGGGCAAGGATGCAGCAGCAGTCGTTGAGCAGCGAGGAGGCAGGAAGGCGAGCGATGGCAGATTCCTCCGGCATCTCCACACCGCAGGGCTCTTGGCGAGCGAGCGCTTGTCTGCTTTGAAAGCTCTTAGTGCTCCTGCAGGTGGGAGCCAATTTGTCTGCTTTCCTGCCCAGGTGCCATCTGTTTGCAGGATTGCCTGTGCGGTGAATGAGCACAACGGGGATGGCGAGGGGAAGGGACTGCTGGGGTGGGAGAGATGAGCCTAAAACTTTCCTTGGGTAACTTCAGCGCTTCTGGCTGCCGTTGCTCCCTCTCCCCTGCATCGCGGCAGGGAAATCACAGCCTGTCATTTGCTGTTCCTGGAGCGTGATAGGGAGCCGAGGCACCGCTAATAGCAAGCTATCATTTTAATGCTAATTTCCTACTGTTAGCTCAGGCTGGGGGAGGCTCAGCCTGGGTGGAGGGAAGCCATTAGCAGATGGAGAAGGGGGGGATGTGTGGGGATCGTTCTGCACCTCGAGAAGAGACTTCCAGAGGGCAGATGATTAACCACCACTGGGAAAAGTGGTAGCAGGCACTGGGGTCAGTCTCTGGTGGAAGTGGGAGGGAGGGAGAGGGATGCTTTGTTCCAAGTCGTCTTCCTGTAGGGATTTCTGGAGTGCTTCAGGCTTTGGCTTGAATCTGGTGTTTGCTGCTTGTTGCCAGCGTTGTGCGTTGTGACCCAGGGACTGCTCAGAGCGCTGGCAGGGCTGCAGCTGGTGGCATGGTTGTCCTTTTAACAAAGGAGCCAAGCAGGGTTGGGTTTAGCTACTGTCTTTTTGTGAGGAGCTCCCCAATTCAGGAGCCTGGGCATCCGTGTTGGGCGATGGGCTTCAAAGCAGGGAAATATTGAAGCCATTCTTGAGATACGCAAGAACAAAAAAAGAAACTTGCCCTTTTGCCGTGGGAACGAGCTCAGCTGCCCCAAGCTGGAGAAACCAGTGGCTGAGTTTGGAGTCGTGAAGGAAACTGAACCATTTCCCTGCCCTTGCCAGAGGTGGGAGTTCCCACATCCAACCTCTTGGTCAGTCTCCGCTAGCCATGCTTACCAAGTGGGAGAGCCTGTGCTGCTCCCCAGGCC
The DNA here is from genome assembly GCA_030449065.1 of Oceanodroma leucorhoa. Lineage (NCBI taxonomy): Eukaryota > Metazoa > Chordata > Aves > Procellariiformes > Oceanodroma > Oceanodroma leucorhoa. The sequence goes on from JASVER010000113.1 coordinate 1,633,734, forward strand.
GGTGTAGTTGCCTGGGATCTCCTGGGGAGTTTGAAGAGAGGTGACTGGTTGCAGTAGGAGCGTAGGGGGATTGTGTTGGCAGCAGTCAGAGGTTCCTCTACCATTTCTAGACCTGCTTGGAAACCTTGGGACTAAAGGGACACGAGCTGTGCCTGGCTGGGAAGAAACCGGTTGCCTACTGAGGGACAGCATTGTTTTAAGGCAAGGGCCCAGTAGTTTTCTGGTCTGTGGTGTGACACACCTCCTGAAGACCCACCAGCCTGTGCTGATCTAGATGTCATGGTTTAACCCCAGCTGGCAATGAAGCCCCACACAGACGCTCGCTCACTTCTCACCGGTGGGGTGGGGGAGAGAATCGGAAGAGTAAAAGTGAGAAAACCCATGGGTTGAGATAAAGACAGTTTAATAGGTAAAGCAAAAGCCGCGCACCCAAGCAAAGCAAACCAAGGAATTCATTCACCGCTTCCCATCGGTGGGCAGGTGTTCAGCCATCTCCAGGAAAGCAGGGCTCCATCACGTGTAATGGTTACTTAAAAGACAAATGCCATCACTCCGAACGTCCTCCCCCTTCCTTCTTCTTCCCCCAGCTTTATATGCTGAGCGTGACATCATATGGTGTGGAATATCCCTTTGGTCAGTTTGGGTCAGCTGTCCCAGCTGTGTCCCTTCCCAACTCCTTGTGCACCCCCAGCCTACTCGCTGGTGGGGTGAGAAGCAGAAAAGGCCTTGGCTCTGTGTAAGCACTGCTCAGCAGTAACGAAATCATCCCTGTGTTATCGACACTGTGTTCAGCACAGATCCAGAAAGCCCCATACAAGCTACTATGGAAGAAATTAACTCTATCCCAGCCAAAACCAGCACACTAGACCATTGGCTTCATCATTTCATATGGAAGCATACATGTGTTTTTTTTAAGAGCACTTAAAGGCAATTTTAAAACCATTTTGCCATATAGCAGAGAGGTAGTGGAGGGACAAAAGCAGCCATGATAAAGCGAACAGTAACTGGTTAAATGGCAAAAGGCTGGGAAGCCAAGAGGGGACCATCCTGCCAGGAGGACATTAACACAAGGTTACATTAGCACAGCAGCATTGCTCCCTGTGGTTCCCAACTATCAGATCCGCCCCGGCGTGGAGCATGACTCACTGTTTTTAGGGAGCTATTTCCATCTGAAAAAATGGCTCCTATCTTTCCTAGATATCTTTCTCTTCCCTGCCTTGGGTGAGAGAAAGAAAAAAGTGAAGGGCTACTTTTTCCTAGCTGAGGAGAATCAAACAAGCTTTCCCTCAAGTAGCTGAGCGAGGAAATCGGCGCCTTATGTATTCCCAAGAATAATACAATCAAGTAGTTGCGGGGGGGGGGAATAGCATTGCTTTTCCCAGTTCAGCACTCTGAATAATGAGCCTACAAGCTGGAGGGAGAGCTCCCAGGAGAGGTGCCTGTGTACAGGAGATGGACACAACAAGTGTCTCGGATGGGCCGATATCTGAAGCCATCTCTCTCTCTAATTTTCTACATCAGTGAGAACAGAGAGCGGCGCCATCAATCATAGTCCACCTCCCCATGGAAAGCCACCTCCTGCCTCGCCGTACTGCGGCGTCCCCCCTCCGCTCCTGCCCCTGGCTGGGGACCGCAGGTGTCCCGGCCAGCAGCGCCCGCAGGCACGTTCTCTCCCAGGGGGGTTTCTTCTTTGTCGCGTTTGAGCTTCTGCCTTTCTCCTTCCTCCACACCTGGCACCCGTTCCTCGCCAGTGCTTTATTTCCAGACTGCGTCTTCCGTTCCTGGAGTCAGACAAAGGCCAAATATTCCTTTTATTCCCAAGGAGGAGAAGGTGTGGAGCCACTTGTCCTGGGATAACAACCCTTGCCTGCTGCCTGGAGGAGGGATGGGGATGGTTTTGGTGCCCGTAGTGCTTATCTGGGAATGGGGAGGTTGGACCTTTCAGCTCCCTTGAGGCTGCTTCTGCAGTAACGGCTATCAGGGCATGTTCTGGGGATTGCTGGTTCCTTCGCCCCAGCACCAGCTCTGGGCATGGAGCTGCTAAGGGAGCCAGCTTTCGTGCTGGGCTGGTGGTGCGATGCAGCAGCTCTTGGTCTCTTGGTTTCTCCTTTTATGAAGACCTCTGCTCCTTCCAGGCCTGGCTGTGTTTCCACCAGACCCAGGGGCACCTCTTTGGCAGGAGCACTGGTGGTGGGTGTCCTCCTGAGTGGGCCCAGGCCGGATGCACTCCTCAGCTGGCCAGAAGGCTGGTGAGACCCAGAGGTGTGCTCATGGCTGTTTCTTCTACTGGAGCGTGGTCACGGCTGGTGGGTTTGATGGCTCTTGCTTCTCCATCTCTCTCATGTGCTAGACTGGGTGCTCTTGCTCAATTGGGGTGGCTCTTGGACGTACCAAAGCCTGGCTAACTGATGGCAGCGGTCATGACACAAAAGTAGTTTGCAGTCCCATTTCTGGCTCCATGGGCTCAAGCACCAGCTAGAACCAAGGACCGTGCTTCTTGCTTGAGCGCAGCTCTAGCCAGAAGCAACTTCTGAATGAACCTGTGCAATCGCCACCTGCCTCTCAGCCTTTTATACTGGCTTCTGAGAGCGGCCAGGGATCCTTGACCTCTCTTTTAGGCATGGTTTCCTGCATGTATCAACCCTGCTCCAGTGTTGTGGAGCTATTGCTGGCTTCCGTAGTCGCTGCTTTGTTTACTTCCCAAATGCCTGCCCTTTCTGTAACAAGCTATAATTCATCCTGGTTTATACAGTGCTCAGAGATACCTGGAGCAAGGAAGGTGTGCCATTAAACCACCTTCTAGGCTGCTCTCTGGACCAGGGTTGCTGATTTCCTGGAGATGTAAAATGGGGAGGACAAGGGGGATGAGACTGAAATGGGGAATAATTACCCAGCAGGGTAAAAGGGGCTGACTGGGTTGGAAACTGCTGGGAACTGACACACAGGTGCAGATGAACGGCTACAACAGGCAGGCAGGGTGGAAGGATGAAAGATGTTTTTTTTAAAGCATTTGCTTTCCTCTCTTCCTCTGCTTTATAACCTGTTTTTATAGAGACTGCATGAGGAACACATTTTTTTTATTAGCAGCTTGGGAGTGGAGAGTAATAAAGATTAATTTTTTAAATAATTTCTTGCATTATGTTTTAATTTCCTGTGGCAGGGTTTGACTTTTAAATCTGCAAACGGAGTTAACCGCTAACATGCTCATCAGTTTGGACGGGGCGGCTGAAGGAGCTGCGGGGCTCGGTGAAGGTAGGAGAGGCCCCAAAGTTGAGCCTGGAGTCCCAGCTTCTCCTAGGCTGGCCACAATCTGTTCCCTGGCCTTAAGGATCTATTCAGGTCTGCAGTACCGGGCTGTATCTCCATCCCAGGAAAACTCGGAGACATCTAATCCATACTGCCATTCATAGTGTCCATTTTGCTCCTTTCCTTTGATGGTAATGACGAAGCTCCCCTGAGGAGGAAGGAGGGAAACCTGATGGCCCTGCTGTGGGCGATGCATCCTTGCTGATCATCTGTGCTGCTGGGACCAGGGCTGAGATGTGCGGGATGGTGGGCACGTGGGTTGTCCAGGCCAGCTGGGATCCTCAGTGGTCTTGCCGATGCTAGCGGGAGGTGATCACAGGAATGGGAGGAGATATTAGGAAGAAATAACGAGAGCAGTTGAAGGAGAAGGGGATGAGATGCGAGAGAGAAGTGACAACAGTGGGGATGTGACAGAGAAAGGCTCTCCCTGCCCTCTGCATCTGCACTCTCCATCCCAGCCTCCATGATGCTCTGCTGGGCTTTAACCTGCTGGGAGACTGGCTTACAATGCAGCTGGGCTACCTTCGCTGGCCTGGGTGAGCTCACGTGCCCTTAAGGGCACCCACAGCAAGGGGGGCACTGAAGCTGGGCAGAAGTGATGCCCAGCGTGCAGAGACCCCAGCCCCAGCTTACCTTGACTACTGACCTTCTTTTTGTAGCTTGTTCTTCATCGTATGGCCGTGCTGGCCGCTCGAGCTTGCTCTGAACTGATCTTTCTTTTAGAGCAAGTGGTGGAGGCAGAGAGCAGCCGTTACGGAGAACCAGCCAGCGTGGACAGGAGCAATTTGGCTCACGCTGGTATGAAAGCAGCTGTAGCTCAAGTGCCTGGTGTGGGCTTTGGGAAGGCAAAGGGTAAGCTGAGTGAAGGGGGGAGCACAGTGGGAGTGTTGACCGTGTCCTGAAAAGGCATTTTAATGGATTACATCACTCCTGTGTTGGAACCAGGACTGGGATGAAGGTTTTTGGAGATATCTGGGGATGGAAAAGGGCCAAATTGTGCATGGGGAATGCTCTGACCCAGACGGGTCCTGGCTGCCTCTGACAGATGCCATTTGGAGCAGGCTTTGTGCACGCCTGGGTGTCTGTGTGCTTTGGCAGCCCTCTGATGGCCAGCTCTGCTGACCCAGCGTGGGAGGACTGTGCTCTCCCTCCTCAGAATCCTTCTCTGCATGGTTGGAAGATCTGCTTTGCATCACGGCAGGGGGGCTCCAGGCTCGATCCAGCCTCCCACATCTCCCCTTGCTCCTGGGAAGAGGAGAAGCACACCTCAGCCCATCCCCAGGTGTGAAGGTCGGTGACCCCATGGCAGGTCATCTGTGTTTGTTGGCATTTTGCTGGCCAAAGCTGTCCCTAATGAGGTCTGGGTTTGCGGGCACAGGGCAGAGGGATGTGGGTGGGTCTGCTTTTGGAAGCAGTGCGACTGTCTGGCACCAGACATCCCGCTCGCAGCAATAAATGTGGTTTGGGTTCTTCTTTTGTACTTTGGCAGCAGGCTGAGGTCTCGTCCTGCTGGCCAGGCTTCATTCAACCCGGTCCTCTGGTGTCCAAGGGAGCGACAAAAAGCTTTGGTTCATGTGGCTCGTGCATGTTTTGTGTGGGAAAACACATTCCTCAGCCCTCTTTTTAGATTCTCCATGTATTCAAGCCTTGGACAAAAAAAGGACCCTGCCCTCTGCCAACAGAATAAGACAGAAGTGCCTTATGGATGCTCCTGATCTCAGGGGGGGAACTGAGGCACAAAGAGGTGGCTTGATGCCTGTACCACTAGCACCTCGGTCACAGGCGCATCCATCCCTCTGTGTACGGCTGCCAGCCCCGGTGTCCCGAGGTGCTACGAATAACCACAGAGTTGTGCTTTTCAGCCAAAAGAAGCATCATTTGCTAAAGTTACCGTGTGTCAGGAAAACTGGGGGGCAGTTCCCGATTGTCAGTATCTGTCCAAAAGCAAAACCCTCTCCTGTTGTGGTGGATTCTTCTTTTATTTTTTCTTCTGAAGTCACATAGAGAAAAATGGAAATAAAGAGCAGGAGGGAGAGAGAGAGCTGTTAAAAAGCTTAAAGCTGTCACAAAGCATTGGTTAGTTTATGTGCAGTGAAGTATACAAACAAGTTTTCAGCTTGTTGGTTGGAACCGAGGAGCGGGGTTTTTTGTGTGATAAATATGTTTTATGGGTCTTTTATGGGATTTTTTAAAATGGCTGTCCCAATAAATTATTTACCAGGGTAATAAAAGATCAAGGAAATTGGTCCAAACATATTGCTGAGGATCTAAATCCCAAACTTTTACTGGGGTGGAAGGACTCTCTGAAGTCCCGTGGCCTTATAAAAGATGGTCCAGGTGTGCTGTTTGTCTACGGTGTTCTTCTGGAGGCCAGGTCCCCAGCACTCAGCATATCTCCAGGGGTTCCTGGGGGCCTGACACCAGTTTTCAGCCCCTCAGCATCTACTCCTGGAGATGGACAGCATTTCCCTCCACCGCTGGCTCTCACAGCTGCAAATCTCTTGATAGTCTCTGATTCTTTAGTTAAGTTTCCAAAAGGTCTCAGAAGCATGGCAGTCCTTCCTGGTGTGAAATGGGAAGGAGAAATCACTTAGAAAGCGGCAAGGAGTTTGACAAACGGCCTTAGCCCCTGCAGTACAGGCTGGAAAGGCTGTGACGTAGTCCTGCAGATAACAGGGACCTCCTCCCACCCCAGATGTCTGGATGGGTACGTTTCTCCTTGCTTGGCATCAACTACTGCACAAGAGAAGGGCCAGGTTCTGCTTGCTGCTGGCCTGGTCTCCATGGCAGATGAGCCCAAAATAGCCTTTGCGGAGGTGAAATAAAAATTTATGGCATTCTAGCCATGGAGTCTATAAATACATCTTTTGGGGCATTGGAGCGGGCTTTAAGAAGATTGGTCAGTCTCCCTCCCTGCTTCTCCCAAGGGGATGGAGGAAGGAGGGGGCTGGGGGTCCTACCGGGGGTCCTACCAAGGGTCCTTGCATCAGGACGGGGCTGCATCCCAGACTTTCTGTAGTAAGTGGGATTAGATTTAACCCCCAGAATGGTTTAAAAGACATCCAGTTGTTAATGTGGTGGCTTCTGGAAGGACTCTGGTCGAGAAAGATGCATCCCTGTGCGGTAAGCTGCTCATAAATAAATTTAGACGGGATTTTAGAAGCAATTTCGGAGGCTTGAAAGAGATAACTCTGGAGTGGCCTTCAAAAGGGATGGTGGGTGGGAAGAGAGAGCTCTCAATATTCATGGGAAGGATTATTCATTCAGAGCCTTTCCAGAAGGGAGAGTCCTTGAGTATCTGATGTGTTGAAGTGAAACTGGACTGATCTTTGTTCGTGCTGTCTTTGGCTTATATTAATCCTGTGCCTCAGGGCATCTGCTGTCTTCCACAGGGTCCAGGGAGGAATCCTCGTCTCCATTGATGCCTAATTTGGCTCCTGGGTTTGGTGGTGGTCCTGTCTCTCTCTGAGGTGGCAGAGAGTGGCCACAGCTGGAAACACATCTGGGGACAGGGAGAAATTTCCCTGGTCAGCCAACAGGGAGCACAGGGCTTTATTTGGCTTCCTTGTGGTGCCTGGAGGTTTCCTCAGATCTTAACAATTTTCTGAAATAATTCCTCTGCTGTTACAAGGCCCTAGGAAATTCACGGAGCTGCTAATCTTCCTCCGTTGCTTCCCCTGCCATGTTATAGTGCTGGCTTTTGGACTTCACTTGGGCCGGTCCTGCAGCCTGGGGCATGGCCATGTCTCCAGATCCTTTGGTCTAACAGAAGCACTCAGATGGAGATCCTGGGCAGCTCCTGGATGTTCTGAGCCACCATTCTGAGCTATCCTAAGCCTGGGAGAGGGCAGGCAGTAAAAAGGCGGCTTGTTCCCCTAATCTGGGAGCTGGCCCAGCAGGAACAGCCCCTTAGAGTCCGTTCCCTTGGCTGGTGGCTGCCAAAGTTTTGGGGTGTGTTGGCTGCATCCCAGAGGATATCAGTGCTGGTGCCCACTTATACGGTGCATCCCCAGGGAGTGGGCTAAGCCGGGCTGAGGGCTCAAAGCCCATGAATCATTTAAGGCTCTAGCCTGGGAAAGGTTTAAACTGGAGCTGTGTGTTTTAATGGGTGATGTTTGCTGGGGTTAAGGCTGTGTGGTTTTGGCTTTTAGGCTGGCAGCTGGGGGCTGGGTTTCAGAGCAGGCTTTCCACTGGGGGGAGCAGAGGCTGGTAGTGTCCGATGTTTGGCTTTAAAGAAAAAAGGACACATCTCCCCACGTCCCTCTTATTAATTGTAAACACATCCTGCCGGTTTGGGAATGGATGCCATAAATTTAAATGAAGATTAAGCCAGCATGGGACAGACGTAAGAAGCCCAGATGATGTGTGTAGGCCAGGCTTAGCATCTCCTCCCGCTCGCTCCAGACTATGCAGCATGACTCCGCTGACTTTGGTGGCATTTCCTCCTGGCTCGCCTCCTCTTGATGGGAATTGGACTGCACGTAATTGAAAAGGATGGGGCGTCTGCCAGCAGACTGTGAGCCACGTTCCCCTTGGCAGCTTGAGCTTGTTGGTGGAGGACAGGGGAGACAGGCTGGGGCAGACACCTGCGTCGGGGGGAGGTGAGTCCCGGCATCGCGGGGATCCCAAATCCGTCTCCATCTGAAGCTCTCTGGATGCGGCTCCCTGTTGCGCAGGGGTTGCCCGTGCCAGAGGGGGACTGATGTCTCCAGCTGCTGTTGCATGAGCAGTAACTTGCTCTGATTTGTGATCTCCCCCTTGCTGGCACCAGGACGGACACGTGAATAACTGCTCCTCCAAGCAGCTTTCTGAACCAAGGGCTTGCTCTTGAAAAGCATCCTGTGATCTGGCTGGCTGTTGCTGACCCTGGGCTTTGCACCGCCATGTCTCCCTGCTTGAGCATCAGTCAAGAGAAGCCGAGGGAGGTAAAAGGCTCCCGGAGTTTGCGCGGTCCCGAGCACTAACGAGAGCTCAGCGTACACGGATGGTACCGCGGGCCTTGGTGTAAGGCCAGTGATCAAGACATGAGGGCATTGTAAATCTGGCACCTACAAAGATGCGGGGAGCAAAGCGGGGCAGGATCTGCATTTCAAAGAGCGTTGTTTCTGTAGCGGCGCAGGGAGCGGATGTGCCTGCCTGCTGCCAAGGCGCAGGGACGAAGCTGTTTGAACTATGATCTCGGGGAGCCCGTAACCACCGGCTCCACATTCAGGGCATGGTTAAAGGAAAGCTTTATAACCCCACGCTAATTGCACGGTGCTGAGCCTAGGAGGTGATGCCTGCTGGGCACAGCTCTGCTTAACGTGGGCTGTGTCAGATGAAGATGTCTTGAAACCAGGCTTTGCTTTCGAGTGTACATGGTCCCTCACCTGGCCACTAATGACAGAAACGTCCCTGCCGCTGAACTGGGGCTGGCCATGCCAGCGCTAGGAGGTCCTCCTAGGGAGAGCCAGGTCCTACCTTAAGAAGCCTTTGGTCCAGACAGGAGAGGCAGCCACAGGAGTAGGAGGTGAAAGAAAAATCCAGTGGTGATGAAATGATTTGGTTTTGTCTTCCAGTTATAGCAGGGATTGAGTTGGGAATGACTGGACGTGGCCAGAGCTCCAGCCTGGCCATGATCATGGGACAAGTGGCCTCCTTCACTGCATACGACTTCTTTTTAAAAAAATTGGGGTCGTTTTTGGCTGCGAATTGTTTTTTTTGTTGGTATTTTCTGGAAGGAGACATTCTAGAGGGTGGGTGGTTTCGGGCAGCATGGCACAATTTTCATTTCTCTGTGTTGGCCAAGTCGGTGGGAGATGGAGCATCTCCTCCCCAGCGCTGCTGGCTGCCGTCACGCTCCCAGGGCAACTGGTCCACTGAGGGAAGAGGGAGCCATCAGCAAATCCCAATTTCTGAGTGACTCCAGCCTGCCCTGCCTGGCGTGGGGTCGTGACAGGCTCAGTTCGCGGATGTCCCCAGGTGACGGATGAGCAGACCTCTGTGTTCCGTGCTAGCCCTGGTGGCATCCAGACCTTCAGAGCTGAGACTGGGAGCAGGATCCCAATGCCTGGCCTGTGCTGAAACCTTGTGTGCCTCAAAGGGGCTGGAAGGAGGGGCAATTATAGGGGGAGATGCTTCCTCTAGGAAGCAAAATAAAATAGAGCAAGGCGGTAGCTGGACATAGCAAATAAGACAGCTTAATGTCCCCCCGCCCCGCCGCCAAACTGAGTGGGGAGCAAGGATGGTTTTTATGAAGAAAACAGTTCTGTGTTCGTCCAGGTCAATCACGTGTCCGGGTCACCGGTGTGCAGTTATTTACATCTCGGAGGGCACCGTCAGGGCAAAAAAACAAAAAGAAGGAAGAAAAATCCCATCTGTGCCACTCAAAACACCTCGGTTCACTTGGGATGTGGTCCAGAAAAGCACTTAAGCATGCGCGAACGCCTCCCCGGGCAGCAGCGTGTGGCATCCCTGCCCGGGGCAGGTCAGCAGGGGCTTTGCTGTTGACATCAGGAGCCAGGCGTCACGGCAGGGAGCCAGGGAGGACCTTGCTCTTGACCCCTGCCTTTACAGCATCCTCAAGAGATCCTCTGCAAGGTGGCCCCTCTTGGCGATTCCTGATTTGATCGTGGCTGAGCCTGGGCTGGGAAGCTACTGTATTTTTATTTTTGTTCCTTAACTAAGTGACCCTGCCTGTGAGAAATTGAAACCTTCCTGGAAATGAGGACTTGCTCCTTCCTACTGGGATGACTGGAGGCCTGCGGGATGTCACCCTGAGGCAGGACATCTTTTCTCAGAAAAACAGGTACTTTGGGTGTGCTGGGATGTAAAAGCAAAGTCCTTTGGTCACAGGACCGGCCTTAGGCCAGTCTCACTTTCAAGGCTGCATCTGCATAGTCTTGCTCCTGGACCCATGGAAACCTCAAGCCCAGTTGCCGACGCTGGTGTGGCTGTGGGACCTGCGTGAGGCTCTCCTGGGAGTGGCAGAGCCCTCTCTTGGTGTGCCTCTCCAAAATGCCCACACTGGCAGGAGGGGGGGGGTGGGATGGGCTTCTCCTTTGGCTCAGAGGACTCCTACAGATGGCAGAAGGGTGGCGAGCAGCCCCAGAGCTGTTACCACCGTTGCCAGGCTGCCCAGGTCTGCTGCAACAGGGCACGTGGCTGAGGACCACTCCGGCCACCACCATTGTGGAGACATAGGGGATCCCACCTCGCGCCGGCTGCTGGCGTGCGGGGTGTCACATCATCAGCACGCAGTTCTGCATTTGCTGTTTTACAAACCTTGGCTGGGTCATTAATGGAGGAAGGAAATAAAAAAGCAAGGGCTCCAAATGGATCCCAAAGGGATTCCCTGTAGCAATTAGCTTTATACTTGAAAACATATTTCCAATCTTTACTGCCTGCTCTCTGTATTTGAAATAATTTTCTACCCAATAAACCTTAGTAGCCCCCAAACATAATTTTAGCGATGCGTTAATTAACGACAAGGCGACCCGATGGTTCAAAAGCTGAGCAAAACCCAATGCATATATTAGGCAGCGAGGCAGTATTTGTGAGATGCGAGGCAGTATTTGTGAGATGCGAGGCAGTATTTGTGAGCTGCTCACCAGGGCAGTGTGCTGCAGATGCAAGTGCTTTATATAGGACATTACCTAAGGCCTGGCTGGCCACAGTGGAGGGCAGTCTGGGTCTCGGTTGCTGACGGGCACCTTCTGCATTGGATAACCCTGCTGGAATTTGAGACATACCTCTTTCTCTTGCAGAGCTCTTGTCTGGTTTTTAGGCCTTCATAAAGAATAATTTTGGATATCTGTTAGGCTTAGGAAGGTCTCTAAACCTGAAAAGAACCCACTTAACATTCCCGGTGCCTTGTGGCAGGGAGTTTCAGGGGTTAGACGTGCAATATATCCCTTGAGCTGTTGTGCAGTCGCCCGCCTTCCCTTTGCTTTGATTTACATCCCCGTGGATGCATTAGCCAGGGGGGCTAGCTGAAAATCCCTGGTGACTCCTTACCCGCAGCTCCCTTGGCAGTAATTCACGCTGGAGGGAGGCACAAGCCTTGAGGTGCCCAGTTGCTTCCGGGGGTGCGAGCCCTTTGGTCAGAGCCTGTGAAGGCTCCTGGGCTGGGGAAGGCATCAGGCGGAGGGGGAATACGGACTCACCGTGCCGTGCGGAGCTGATGCATGTGGAGCTGGGCTCCCCCAAGCCCAGTTAACCCAGTCCCAGGTGCCGCTGGGACTCGCTCCCGTCCAGCTTCTGCAGAGCGTGGGCAAGGAGAGGGGGAGCGCTGCCGAGGAGGTTGGATCTGCTCCCCGTGGGGCTTTACCCAGGCAGGTCTGGAGCCCACTCTGGACTGGTGGAGGATGATGCACTGGTGTGATGCCTTCATCAGGTCTCAGCTGGCCACCTGGGAAATGGCCAGCTAGTAGCTGGCAGTGACCATGAGGGTGGGGACCCTGCTGGTTGCCACCATCGTGGAGGCCATGGTGGAGGCAATTGGAGCACCGATCCAGTGCCGCCTGGTCTCTGTGTGCGAGGTAAGCTTGTAATCTCCTACTTAATGAAAGATGGGAGGTAGCATTACAGGCTGCTGCCGCTATCTGGGGTTTCAGCTATCGTGGGCTCATCCTGCTTTATCTGCTGCATGTGAAATATCCCATGTAAAGCTACGCAAAGCTGCAAAGCTACCGTAATCCTTCCTAAAGCCACCCTTCCCTTCCGTGCGAATATTATATTAGGTGATATGCCTATTAAACTCGCTCAACCGAAGTTTTACTTCCAGCCGGTGGGGATAGTCTTGAAATGCCATTAAGGTAATAATTATATCACATTGTCCTTGATCCAGATTTTGGGTGGTAATTGTTCACACCTGCTGCCGGCTATTTAAGCGATAGTAGATGCAAGGGAAGGGTTGTGGCATAGTGAGTGGGGTGATCTCAGCTGGGTAACGTGCTGGGCGTGGGAGACCTGTGCTGGCTCCTTGGGGAAGTTTTGTCACCGCTCTTTGCCATTGTGCTAGTCCCGGTCAGAGCACTGTTCCCAGACTACCCCAGAGCTCCTCCAGCTTCTCCACTAGGATGGTCTGAAAAAAGGGAGAAGGCATAGGGCTGTGTGGGGGTGGGACCTGGGACACCTCTCTGGCACCCGCGCTCTGGTGGAGGATCCTCCTGGCCACACGTGAATCAGTGCTTCTGTCTGGGGCTGGACGATGGGTGGGAGGTTCCCTGTCCCTCCCTTGCACTTCTGGGTTGTCCCTGTGCCTTGGAGACAGAGATGGTGCCGTTCAGTGCCTTCAGAAAGTGCCTTGAGTTCTGCTGGCAAACTAAGTGATGGAAACTTCACGCTCAGAGGAGGAGAAAGGGAAGGGAAGTCTTTGAAATGAGGTGGCTGTGCCTCATTCTTCATATCCATGGTATTGTTGGATTCGGGTCCCTCTGGTTTGCCGGCTCTATGAAAAGCAGCTCGTTGGCCAAACCCCTGTGCTGGAGGTAAGGGACAGAGCCATGGATGTCACTTTGCTCCTGGCTCCTCCACTCAAACGTAAGGCTGAATTTACTTCAGTTATTTCTATGAAGCTTATATGTTATATGGAACTCACTCCTATCAATTCCACTTAAATCTTTGCAGGGGGGAAAGTTGCAATTTTAAATTTAGCAAAATTGCAATAGGTGGTTATTTTATGAGTCAAATGAACTCTATTTATCCTCCAGTCAGATGTAAGCCCACTGCCTATCACTCATCCCACCCCACTCTGCCACAGCCCTTCTGAGATGATCTGTTTATCTGTAAGCCCCGTGAGCCTAGAATGTATTGCTTCCTGGGTTATAATTGGATTTAGCAGAGATGAAAGCTTCCCCTCACTTTGTCGGTATCGAGTAAAAGCAGAGTACAACCTGACATCCAGGTCCAACGGGATTTGTAAGGCTAAAGACTCTGAAGACTTGTTGAGGTGTCTCCCTGGACTGCAATGACCCTTTACTTCTAGCGAAGAAATCGGTTCAGCTTTTGCATGAAATCTGATTGCTCTGAGTGACTTTGGTTGCCAGCCCAGCCAGAGCAGGAGGCATCCTGCTTTGGCCTCAGTGAGATACCAGGGAGTCTGCTAGGCTGCTGGGTGGCTTGGAGAGGCATCCCACCTCTCCCGAACACCTGTGGAGGGGAGGGAGCTGGGTGGTAGCACCTGGTGCTATGTGGAGGAGGTTGTGACTCTTGAATGTTTAGAAGGAGCCCCAGCAGGACATGGCAACCCAACCTGGCTGTACCCCTCCTTTCAAAGATGGGATTTTAGACTTCTCCCAGAAGCCATGATGAGCTTGTTCAGAGCAGCACTCCACCAAGGCCGGGTCTTGCTCTTGTGCTGTCTCGGAGCTGATGTCAGGGTGTGGACATGATCCCAACCACTATGAAGTTAATAAGGATTTTTGTCTCCTTCCTGGGAACAGGATCAGGAAATGAGACACTGGCTGGGGGGGTTTATTGCCCTCCTGGAGAGGGTGAACCAGAAGTGACAACAAGCCAGGAGCGTTCCTTATGGCTGTGGGATGAGGTAGCACTTCATTCCAGAGGTCAGTGTGAAATGCTGCATGCCCATCAGCTGGTATGAGTCTCTAGTCTGTGGTAGAAGAAAATGAGCTAGTAATAGATTCCTGGATGCAGCTGGCTGGATGGCCACTGGGATCGTTTAGAGGGCAGTCAGACCCCCTTCCAGGTCCTCAAACCTCTCTAGCACTGGTGGCTGTGCGGCAGGTAAGGATCTCTAACCCCATCGTCAAGGCCAGATGGAAATGGTGGCGCATGTCTCTAGGAACCTCTAGGTGGGCCCCCGCTCAGCCAGAAGAATTAGATTTTGGGGCTTCACGCCTTTGCTCATGTGTCCTGCTGCCTCCAAGGCTGAACCACGGGCTGAAGGTGATCATGTACGCTGACGTAGAGGTAAACAGATGGACATGCCACGGCCCCGGGCTCCAGTGTTGGGCATCCCGTCCTCTGCCTTCAGCTTCCCACCTCTCTGAACCTCCAGAGAGCAAGCTGCTGGCAGACGTCTGCCATCAGTCACGGGTGGGGAGTGATCCGCTGGGTTAGCATGACACTGATGTAAATTTAAATCCTTCTTTTGCTCTCTCTGCTAGCAGCCCTGTGTTTTCACAGGAAGAAAGAGAATGGGAAACAACTTTTTTAATGAAGTAGAGCATTTAAATTCTCTTTATATTTAGTCCTTTCTGGAGCTCTTTACCCAAATGAAGCAGAAAGCATTTACAGCTGTATTTTCCATCACACCAACCAAGGAATATATTCATTTGCAGTAACATGGCACTCAATGAAGTGGAAAATAAGCTCCCAAAATTGCTCTCGCTATGAAACGGTCCCAATGACTAGGAAAAGCCCGCTTGGATTCCACTGACCAGTCACTTTGGTTATGATAAAAATTAATTTGGTCGAACACCTGAGCTGTGGCAGAGCAGACGCCTGGCCCTGAGATAGCTCTGCTGGGGACCGGGCTCGGGGCTGCCTCCTCTGCCACAGCTCCCACCGCTCCTGCTCTTGGCTTCGCTTGCCCAGGAGACCTGGCTGAGTCCCCAGGGCCGGCCATCGGTGGCACGTGGATGCACGGCAGCTGACGCCCGTGCGTCCCGCTCCACATCTGCCGCACGGCCGCAGGAGGGGACAACGCCAGCGCCGTGGCCGTGCCGGCCCGCGGTGGGAGGCAGCAGGGCTGCCCGCGGCCACCACGCACAGGCCAGGCGGACAGGAGTCCCCGCGAGCGGCCGGCTGGGAGCAGCGGAGATACAAATGGGTTCCTCCTTCCCTCTGCAGCGACCTGAGGGGGACGTGAGCGGCACGTTAAGCAGGTACCGACAGAACGCCGGCGGAGGGTTCTGCTAATTGCTTGTGATGTCTAGTCCAACTCCATCGGCACAAGCAACAGTTGCTACTGGAAATGCAATTAATAATTAAGCGCCCGGCGCTGGCAGGTGTCAGCAGGAATCCGCGGGGCCTGGCATCCCCCGCATCGATACCCCCCTCTGCCTGCACGGGAGCTGGCAGCGCCAGGCAGGATGCAGCCCTTCGCTGCCTGGATCGATGCTGAGAGAGTAGCTGGTGAGATGCAGATTCATGCCTTGAAGAATTAACTTGCTGGTGGTATTTCCACGGCAGGGATGACGGCTGCCTGCCGTCGGGGCTGTGGGCAGCGGGACGGGGTGCGAACGCTGCCTGCCCAGCCGTCGGGACCTGCGCCGAGTCCCCAGTTAGCATTGCAGTGGCGATTCCCGGCTCCATGAATCCCTGCCAAGGATGTTCTGCGGGCATTTTCCATCCTCGCTGTACAGACAGAGTGACTTTGGGTGGAAACGGCTTGGCAGCGATTCCACACAGCATCGAAGACCGGGATCGTCCTCCCACCCCGGGGCTGGCACAGCCACCTCCGGGGTGACCAGGGTGGCTGGGCTGCAGGTGGCTGAGCCATGAGGCCCTGTCCCGGCAAAGGAGGGGGCTCGCTCTGCCCCTGGGCAGCACGTCTCCCAGCTGGGGATGATGGCACGCAGCGGAGCCGTCCCAGTCCCGGCTGGCAGAAAGCAGCCCCTTGATGCATTGGAATGTCTCGCTGGGATGTCCTCCTGGCTTACTGCATGCTCGGGGCCCCCCCTGCGTCTGCACTCGCAGGCTCAGCCAGCATGGCTTTCGCTTGCAGCTTTGGCTGCTGCTTGTGATGACTTACAGCCTTCTTCAAGCTGGCTTTTATTTTTAATTACACTTTGCCTCTGAAGATGGACTGCTTTGCTGGTTCGTTTTTTTCCCCTCCTCTTTTTTTTCTTTTCCCTTTTAAAGGCCAATAGTTTAGGCTCCTTGAGAAATTGCTTCAGCTTTTAGGAAGGTGCAGAGCCTTTTCCCTGGGTAGCAAAGTGTTGATTTCCTACCACAGGGCTGAGTGATGGTGATTCCCTTATTAAACTGCACTTAGAGGCAACGACTGTCAGGCAGGGATGGAGAGCTTCTCCGATAAGTTGGAGCTATTCATTATTAAATTATCTTCATTCACTTGAACATCTCATTTTCATTGAATTAGATGAAAAGTGCTCAAAGGCAGCTGCTGAGGCTGCCAGGAGCAGCGTGCAAATGTCACTGCTGTCCTTTCCTCCTGCGCCGGCCGCATCTGACCCTTTCCATGGGATGGCCGGGACCTTGAGGCTGGCGTAAATCTCGTGGAGGTAGCTGGGGAGTTGCACCAGCTGATGGCCTGACCTTGGTGATCTGGACTCACCAGCTCGGAGAGCTGGAGCTAGCGGGGATCAACTCCACCGGGCAATAAGGTAGCATGGCCCCGGGGCTGATCTCTGCCAACTTGGGAGGGGTGACCAAGGTGAGTGTCCCCAACAACTTGGGGCTGGTGTCACCGCAGCGGGGGGACCCTGCCCCAGTATTTCAAAGGCTGCATGTCCTGCTGGGGGGGGCTGTAGCTGGGCTTGGCTGAGTTATGCTTTAAGCTTGGCTTAAAGGACCTTTGCAGGACATGTGAGCTCACCCAGGGTGCTGCTGGCGCAGGCAAGGAGTGAGCGGCAGGGACTTGGGCATGAAGCACGTCACAGCGCAGGCAGCAGCGAGCTGGCTGTGCCTGCGCCCATCTGAGGGCAGAGACAGTGTGTGGCGTGGGGGGTTTCGTCACCTCCGTCACAGCAAAATGGATGCGGGATCTGCCTGGGGCTGAGCAGGTCTTGGCCTGTCTAGAGGGGCTGCCTCTTGGTGTTGGGTTGACTGGTCATTTTACCAACGGCAAGAACCCTGTCCTTCATCTGCCACCCAAGAAACAGCTTCCTCCTCCTGCCACCGCCCCTTCCTCACCTTCACCCCTTTTTTTCACTGCCTTTCTCGGGCCGCATGTGCTGGGCAATCAAAAGCTGGGCATAAAGGCATGGCTTGCACTTAAACATGAAGCCAGCCAGACTCTGGATGCTCTTGAGAAGCACAGGCGATGGCACCGGCTCCCCGCCTGTCTATCCCTGCAGATGGCTTTACCCCCGCTCCTGCTGCCCCCTCCCCGCCTGGGCAGCAGCGTCGTTCCCCTCGGGGCAGCCACCGGCCGCATCAGGCCCAGCTTTAGCTTTAGCCCTCAATTGCAAATGAGCTGTTGGGATATTTTTGTGGGAGGATGCCATCTGGCTGCCTGATCTCTCCGCTTTCACCTTGGCACCCAGCCCCATCGCTCAGCACCGAGCCGGGGGGGCTGCTCTCTGGGCTTGCCAGCCTGCAGCTCTTCAAGGGGTTTTGTGGAGCCTGGGCTGGTTTAAAGCTGCCCTCTAAGAACAGGAGGCTTTTGTCTCGAGGCAAAAGATCTCGGACATGGCACGCTGTGCCCAGGCATCACTGATCTCTGTCCCAGTCGTATGTAAAGCTGCGTCTTTCCCTATGAGAGCTCAGAAGTAGGACACGGGCTACTCAATCCCAAATGTTTCGGGAGCAGCCTACAACCTCACCCGACAGTGAAAATCCCTTTTCTTTGCTGTCCTGGGCACCGTGAAGTCCTTCACACCTCCTACCCGCAGCTACCGTCTTGTTCCCGGTGAGGAACCGCCGGCCCCTTGGACCAGCTCCTCAACAACTGTTGCTTTTCCTCGCCAGTAAATCTCACCCAAAGAAGCCGCTTTGATCAATGCACTTGGATTTCAGCCTTCAGCCTTGATCAAGGCAGGGGGAGGGACGAGAGCGAGTACTCGCAGGCTCTTTGGGGACGCTCTAGAAAACGAAGCTCATTCTCCAAGAAAAAACCTGCTTCAAAGTAAGAGGCGGTGCTGTCAGAATAAGAGTGAACCAGGCAGGCAGAGGAGGAGGAGGAGGAGGAAGGCTGCTGGGTTCCCAGGGCCCCAGCTGGGCTGGGCCAGGTGTGGGTCCGGTGGGGACGGTGATGGTGGCATTGCCGTGGGGCTGGAGCTGCTGCTGGGTGAGGGCAGGAAACCATAGCTTGGGAGGTACGGTGTGGAGGGGGGACCTACACCTCCCCCTACACCTAATTCTGCTGCAAACCTGATTTTCTCTGCACGTCAGGTTTTTGGCTCTCGGCCCTGGGGACTTGGGGTCGAGAAAGTTTTCTGAGCTGAGAAAGGGCTGTATTTGCTTCCTTGGGTCAGTGGTTTCCTCCCAGTCTTTAACTGGTGGGGATGGTGCTGCAGGTGGGGTGTTACGGACCTGAGGACGGCTCTGGGACAGGAGCAGAGGGGGAAACAGCATCCCCTCCTTGCCAGCCGTGGTCTGACCCTTTCAGCCATAAGCTCTGTGTGTTGGAGGGAGGGATGCGCAGACACCGCTCTAGGTTTGATCAAATCAGAGCTTCTGGTTAATGGTAATTAATGGCCAGGAGGAGACCTCCAGGGACTCGCCGGCTTTGTTTCCCCCAGCAGTGCCCACAGGAATACTGCGTCAGCAGCTCCGGCGGGCACGGGCCCTTCCTCTGCGGGTTGCATTACCCGGGAGGGGAGAAAAGGACCGAGCATGGATGCAGAACCTGGAGGTCCCCACGAGTGGGGGAAAGCTCTGGCCAGAAATTGCCCTCCAGCACTGACATTCCCCTCTCCGGCAATCCTCCTCCTTCTTCTCCTCCGTTCCTGCTCCCGCTCCCTCTTCTCCCGCTGTCGCCTTCCTCAGGTGCGCACACACACACGCACTCTCGCCTTTCGTTTCGGCTACAGATGGTAGGCAGAAAAACCAGCCAGCCAGATGTGTTTTTCATAGCTCCCAAGCCAGGCATAACTAAACATTTACATTTATTACCAATTAGAGGGGAAACAGACTGTAGTTTTATGTACTGTATGTGTCTGGATATATTTTGGTTTGTGACCTTACTTACGCCCCCCCCAGCAACTAAATCTCTCTTGGTTAGGAGCAAACCCCTGGAAAGCATCCGCAGCACCAGATCCCATCCCGGCATCCCGCCCCCCTGCAATTAGGAGATGCCGTGGATGCTGTAGCAGCCCCTGACACTCGGTGGGCACCGGCCGTTTTGCAAGCGGCTGCAGAAAGCCTGCACAGGCGTGTGGCTCCGGGTGGCTCCGGGAGGATGCTGAGCATCCCTAAGGACACTGGCCTGTCACATCCCCCGGGGCAGGGATTGCCATGGTGCCCAGCCTCTGGCAGGAGCCGCCTCCATTAACCCCGTGTACGGAGTTGCACACAGCGCGGCTGTCAATTTACGGCTAGCGAGTGCCCGAAGCCCGCGGCTCCTGAGCCAACATCACAGCGGCTTTTTAGTGATGCTCGAGCCAACAGCAAAATGCAAACAAATCCATAACCAGACTTCAGGCCTCGCTGAGAGCGGGAGAAGGGGTGGAATAAAAAGTGTGTGGTGGTGGTGATGCCCCATGCACGGTCACTAAGGGACTGATGTCCTAACAAAGACCGGATCCCGTCTAGCAATGGTCCAGCTCCAAGGTGGTCACTTGCATTGCACTGCTGCTTGCTCATCTCCGCGAGGCCAGCAGCTTAACCAGAGCGGGTTCGAGCCGCAGGAGCTCAGGACAGGGTTTGCTTGTGACCAGATAGCCTTGGACAGACTGACAGACTCCCAGTTGTGTGGGGATGAGGACTTACTGGTTCTATGGGGGTACTGGGTTTGCTATACCAGGTCATTAGCTCTCGATCCTGCCTCGGAGCAATGGTTAAACTGCAAAGAAAAAAATGTCAGTCCCCTTCTTCAGGCCACCATCTTCTTGGCAAGGGAGGAAGGGAGAAATGTGCAGTGAGGCCAGGACACGTTGGATAAGAGGGTTCTTTAAACGAGGATGTCCCACTTCTACCCTGCTACCGGGAATGTGCCCAGCCAACGCCACCCCCGCAGCAGCCCAGCTGGGATGCAGGATGCCGCAGCCACTGACCCCTCGCTCCGCCTGCCCGCGCCTCCCCCGTCCTCCCCCCCACTCCCAGCAGGTACTGCAGCCATCGATTCAAGCTGCAACATCCCGATTCCTTCCCCGCTCCTGCTTTTTTCCCCAGAGGGTGCCCTGAACCCTCTGGCAATCGTGTCTGAAGCTCACCTCTGGCTGTGCCCTCCTGGATCCCTGTGCCCACCTCCACCGTTGCTCAGGCAACAACCTCTGGGTTGGATGCGGGGTTTTATTTCCCTTCGCTCTCCAGGATGCTGCTGCTGGGGAAGCATCCCAGGCAGGGAGGGAAAGCCACAGGCAATGCCATACAGCGGTTGCGTGCATCCTTCCAGATGCTGCTGGGGATGCTGGAGGGATTTATTCCATCACGGGGGGGCTTTAGAAAAACGCAATATTTTATTAGAAGCCTATTAAACTGTTCAAACAGGTGATTAAGAGAGGGGCAATGTTGCAGCACGGGGCGGCAGCTGATGCAAAGCAAAGCAAGGTATGGGCGGATTTCCCACCTGAGCAGGGAGGGCCATGGCCTGGCACGGCCGGAGGGCCAAGGTCGGCTCTACGAGGCAAAGATAAGGAATAAATAAAGCTGAGAGGCTGAAGCGGGGCAGGTATGAAGGGCTGCGGTATTTTGGCAGAGCCATTAGAGAATGGAAGGGACCAGCCCTGGGGTGGAAATGGTGCAACCCAACCTCAGGCCATGGAGGACCTGTTCCTTGCGGCCATCTCCCGGCGGGCAGCATCCTGCCTTCATTTAGACGAGAGCCACCAGGTACAGGCAGGACCTGTGGCAGGTGCCACCAGCCTTGGCCACCAGCCTTTGGTCCCTTCTAGAAAGGAACCGGCACGGGGATGGGGCTGCATTTATCATTTATCTGCAGAGGAGCAAGATGGGAGGTGCAGCACCTACAGCTTCATGCGTGGATTTGTGCCATCACCCTGCTAATCAGCAAATGCAGGTGATGGTCTACCTGGAGACCGGGGTTTAAGATTAAAAAATAATAATAATTTTTTTTTTCCCCTCTCCTTTAACTTTGCTGGAATGTGACAGGGTGGGAGCTCTTGGCAGCTGGGATGTTAAATGTTTTTCTGCATGGTCTTTTGATTATTAATGGATTTTAGTACTTGACAAAGTAGAAATTAGGAGATAAAAGCTATTAGAAACTAATTTGGGTAATCACTGATTCTGTTCCCCCAGGAGCCTTTCTGAGAGCACTGCTCCCAACACCACTGCCGAGGCTCAGGAGAGAAGGAAATCTCTTTTTAACTGAGTTTCATGGGCGTCGGGGGAGCCCCCTGATTTATGGCTGATGAGGAGATGGCTTGGATGGAGCAGGCATGATCCCAGCATCACTCTTCTCCCAGCAGCCTCTTGGGATTTATAGTATTTCACATCCCTGGACACTATTTGGGGTGGTTTATATGCCGTATTTTTTTACTGTTATGTCAGTGAAACAATCATAGAAACTAGTTTGGGAAAACAATGTGGGAGATAAATCCTCAGTGGTGTGGGCACTCCCAGCGATGAAATAGGCTACAGCTGGAGAGAAAGGTCCCTGAGATCCTTTTCTCCTTCAGTTCCCATCTCCCTGAATGGATCAGTAATGCCAGGGGCAAGGAAAGGGCAAGGAACCATCACAGGGAATTGTATTAAGGGAAAAGCTGGAAGGTGGCAACCGATGTAGTAACCACCGCTGACTTTGAGGCAGATCGACTGGAAGGGTTTGTGTATCCTCATATGGAGCAGAGGCTGCCTGTAGGCTGGGAGAGCACTTTTAAAAATAATTTCACTAATCTCTCTCCTTTCTTTCTTTCCATTCGGTTGGGCTCTGCTCCTGGCACGCGTATCGGGAGCGAAAGGTCTGGCTCGCAGCTTTGTCTGGTGTTTTGGGGTTTTTTTTGCAGATCTTTGCCCTCCAGGGAGATCTCTCCAAAATTCACCGACCGTCTCAACCCCCAGTCCAGGAGCAGAGCCAAGAGGTCCCCTGGGAGCGCTGTCCCGGGGGCAGCCGGGCCGGGGGTGGGGTCAGGGTCCGGCCCGATGAGGTAAGTCCTCCAGCCGGGCTCCTGGCCATGAATCAGCGATGCCCCTGGCCCCGGCGCTGCTGATTTACGCCGGCTGCGGTGGCACCCTGGGACAGGGCACCCATATTTAATGGGCAGGGGTACCGCTGCCGGCAGCAGTGGCTCCCAGCCCTGAGATCAGGGAGGAGAAAGCAATTTGCCGTCGGCGTCCCCACTCCCCTGCCAGTTTCTCCGCTTGCAGAATGGGATGCTGTCAAGATACGTTATTTGATGGTATCTAAAGAGGTCTTCAGGTTCTCCTTGAGAGCTGGGAGCAGCTGGAGGTGTTCAAAAAATGTGTGGATGAGGTGCTTCGGGACATGGTTTAGTGGGCATGGGTACTGGGTTGATGGTTGGACTCGATGATCTTAGAGGTCTTTTCCAACCTTAATGATTCTATGATTCTATGATTCTAAGGAGGTGAAGGGCTGGTGCAGGCGGTGGAGTTGGGTGGGTGAGGTTATGATTCTCCATCTTTGCTTACGGAGGAGTTGGTGGGGAGGGAAGAAGGGAGCCAAGGAACTGGAACCGGAGCCTCCTGAGGTCCCCACCAGCTTCAGTCATCCCAGCTCCTCACTAAGGTCCCAGGGGGGACACGGGAGGGTGGCTGGGACCTCTCCCGCACGCCTGGGCTGGCAGCAACCTCCTCCTGCCTCCTCCCTGCCTGCCCTTTGCAGCCTCTCCTGCCTTCTCCAGAGGCTGCAGCAGGAGGCTGAGGGGGAAGAGGAGGAGGGAGGAAGAAGCCGAGGTTGTCATCATTTCAAGAGCCTGTAAATCGTCCCCCCATGGTGCCTAGGAAGTGGCTATTTACCGCAGGCCCTGTAAGTCCTCTCCGGAGCGGGAGCCCCAGGGAGCGTGGTGTGGGAGGATGAGAGCCCTCGATGGCACTGAAAGAGACGGCAGAGAGATGGAGGAGGGAGGAAAAACGCAGCTCACCGTCAGCGAAGGGAGAAAATAGACCGAAACAGAGAGAAACTGAAAATGTGCTGAAGCAGCTGATGACAACCCAAACAGCAGGAGAAGGCTCCCGCCTGCCAATTAACGAGGCTCTGGCGCTAATTTGCCACCTTGACTGCACCTCTGAGCTTGTCAGGAGAAGGAGGAAAAAGAAAAAAGATGAGGCTGAAAAAGAGACGGTGAGGTTTCGGCTTGCCTCTTGGCTACGCAGATGTCGCTGGGCTTTGGAGAGGCAGGGGGAAGCAAGGGGGGCCGGTGACGAACCCTCCCCACCCGCGAGCCTGGAGTGGGAAGGGGACGATGACAAATCTCCATGGGCTTTTGTTGGCAGAGCAGCTCCAGGCCACGGCACTACCCGACCTGGGGATCCTGGTTTCCCAGGGATCGCATCCCACGGTCTGCTTGGTTAGTTGGGAGAGTAAATGGCAATCCCACGAGTGCCCGGGAGCATCTCTGGTTCCTGCGGTGAAACCGTCTTATAAGGAAGAAGCCGGAGCAGCCCCGTGCTGGGGCGGAGAGGTCCGCAGGCAGCTTGCCATCGCCTGCCTCCCCCAGAAACGCTGTCAAACAGCAAAACAGCTCTGTTGGGCAGCTGCCTGGTGGTTCTGTGCGGCTAACGAAGCCGGAGGAGCCCTGAGCAAAATGCTCAGCGTGAAGCCTCCTGCCAAGCGAAACATCTGATTCCCACTTCTTGCCCGTCCTGCAGCCTGAACCAAGAGGGCAGAGACTGCGGGGTGAATTTCAAGTGAAATCTGCACCAGTGTGCTGTTTGAATGCAAAGAAAAAGGAGTAGCTGCCAGCAAAGCGTGTTTTCTGGAGCCTTCCCAGCCCTCCCTCCTCTCCTGGGGATGTTTTACCCCCTGTGCATCCTGTGCTCTTCTCCCAGGCTGACACAGCATCAGGTGGGAGCTATGAGGGGGGAAACTGAGGCAGGCTGGAGCAGAGATGTAGGCAGGGATGCAGATTTAGCCCTACCGCCTCTCTCCGTCCTGGCTCTTCACGGCAAAACTGTCCTTGCTATTTCGGCACAGCCTGATGCGGAGATGCTCTCGGCCGTGAGGCCAAAGGCAGCACCTCATGGCACGCAGGGCTGGAGGCTCAGCTGATGCTGCAGAAAAGGGGTGAAAACACAGGAGGGGGAAAAGAGTGTAGGTTAGAGAGCTGGAGGTGCGAGCTGTTCGGTTCAGGTGTAGCCGATCACAGCCCATCACCGGCTGTCTCAGGGCCGGGAGGTGGAGGTGGGACCGACCCGCACCTGGGAGCCATGAGCAGGGATGCTGGGGGAGAGCACTGCGGATAATCCCATCCTGCTGCCGGGGCTGGGGGCGAAACAGCCCAGGCTTTCCCCAGCCTCCTTTTCCCTGGCAGAGCTGCTATATAAACGTGTCTGGAGGGAACAGGAGTGGCTGCAATCAAGCGACTGAGGGGCTCAGCTCGTTATTTAAGAGGCAGCTTTCCGGCTGCGGGGAGGAGCTGTGTAAGGTGTATAAACGCAGGGGCTTGCAAACCAGTGCACAGATAAGGAGGGCTCCAAACATACCAGTTTTTAAAACCTAATGGGTTTGACACTGAATTCCTGGTTTGGGGAGGCCTGGCAGGGTGGAACCCTGGCTTTTTGCATCTAGAGGCCAGATCCCGCCAGCTCCGTGCGTGGCAGCGGCTCTCCAGCCAGCCCTGCTGATGTCGGCGTTGTTCTTTGCAGGGGAAAACGCTGCAAGGTAATCAAACGCTGACCCCCAGTTATTAACCTTGTCTTCTTAATAACCTCCATCGAGTGCCTTAATTGCTGAACAGGGATGGGAAGACCTGGCTGCTTCCAGCCGAGATTAACACGCACCCTGGCAGTCCCCTCCTGTCCATCTCGGGGGGGGGGGGGGGGGGGGGGGCACGCTGCTGCTGCTCTTTCTCTAACTCACCCACTTACCCCCAAAAAAGGTGGAAGTGGTTCTCTCCCAAAATACAGCAATTTATCGGCAAAATTCCGGGAACCACCCCCGTTTTCTCCTCCACTTGGTCAAAGAGGTGGTGCAGTCCCACGTTGTGGGGAGCCGGTGGCCAGGGATGTGCTCGGCATCGCTGTCGCTCCTCGGCGGCTGGCCCCTGCGTTGCCCGACGGGGTGCTTTGCTGAGAAGGCGTTGTGCTTGCTCCCGGGCTGGGAATGCCATGCACAGCCTCGTTCCTGATGGGAATCGGTGATTTGGGCCAAATTCGGTGCTTTTGGGCAATACAAAATGAAATCTTGCTGGGGGCTGTGGAGAGGGGAGGCTCCAGCACCATCTCTGCCTGCCAGCATGGGGGGCAAACATCAAGGATGCAAAGAGTTGATGGCGCATCCCTCCAGCTGCCTGCCTGCCCCTTTTTGCCTTTTTTTTTTTTGCATTAAGTTGAAAGTAAACACCCTTCATCTGCTTCCATCCCCGCACACAGGACTGTTACTCTCAGGGCATCACCTGCCTGCTTCTGGAGCCAAAACCGAGGAGGAGAAGCCCGGCATCAGTCCCGGGCCGGGTGGAAGCTGCTCCATCATGTCTTGGCCAGCGGCTCCTCGAGATGCTGCCAGACGTCCCCATGGCTCTTGCATTCATGTTCAGGTGGCTTTAGGATGTGTGGCTGGTTAAGGGCGCCGAAAAGTATGGTAGGAAATGCTCTGTCTAGGGGAGACAGAGGATGGGGCTGAGGAACGTTAGCCTGATGTGTGGCCCATGTGACGATGGGAAGAAGAAGTGATGTGACAGCCTGTAAAGAAGTGTAGGAAAAGCTGAAATGGTCTTTCTAGCTGGGAAGCCTCCCGGCAGCCCTGCCTGCTCAGGAGCAGGCAGCACTGCCGGCCCTCCCGCCTGTACCCTCCTCATCCCTGGGCAGATGTCTGCCAGCTTCCCCCGGGGAGCCGAGATGATGGCTTTGACTTCTCGTTTCCTCCTGGTGTGTTTAAGTGCCTGTTTTTTTTTCCCTCTAGGACTGGGAGACAAGGGAGGAGATGTGGGCAAAGGAAGACAGATGTATGGAGAAGAGAAGTCCAAGTGACAGATTGAGGGATGCTATAACCACAATAGCTGGCCTGATGGATTGATAGATTAGACAGGGAATATAAATAGCAAGCATGGTTTATCTAGCCCTGTTTTATTTTTCTCTCGCTTATCTCTTTATCTCTCCTGGTGTTATTTTCCTCCTGCGTATCTCTTTATCTGTCCAACCCGAGGATGGAGGAGAGGGGAGAACAACCAGGTGATAGGAGCAGGATGGATGAGTTTGGGTTACCATCGCTTTTGCAGCATCCAAGCAGGCAAGTTTTGCCAGCCAGGGAGAATTAGGAAGCAGACTCGGATCTGCACACAGATACACTTTTTTTTTTTTTTTCCCTCTGTCTCCTTTTCCTTCCACCCTGCCCATCCCCTCTGCCCGCGCTTCCTGCTTTGGGGATGCTGCGGGTCGGAGGGTCGGCTCCTTCCTCTCTCTAGCCTGTCCTCAGCCAAGAAATTAGGGCAGCCGCCGAGGTGGTGAGCTCTGCTTGTCTGGATACCCAGCGTTTCCATCCGACAGCCGGGCAGCGCCGCTGCTTGATATTCCGGTCAGGCACCGAGCGCGGCAGCAGCAGCAGCACCGGGGAAGGAGGGAGAGGAGCCCGGCTCCGCCGAGCCGTCAGCTGCCAGCTTGCCTGTCCCCACCGCCTGGCTCTTCGTCCCGGCTCGCCGGGCTGAGCTGAGCGGGCGCCGGAGCTGCTGGCCTCAGGGAAACCCACTGCCCCTTGATGCCTCCACTGGGAGTAGTAGAGAGAGGTGTCCAGGATGGGTTGCACCTGGTTTGGGTCCCTTTCTAAGGGGGTAATGAATGAGAAGGCCTTGAGGAGGTCAACAAGGATACCAGAAGCACAGAGCGACCTACATATATGGACCAAGCAATGGAGCTAGGACAGAGAGATGGCTGTCATACCTGCCTATATAATTGTAACTGGCCAGAAAGGGTGGCTGGGGGTCAGGTATTCCCTGTCTCTTCCCATACCAGAGTCAAGTGAACCTCCCAAGGGCCACGCTTGACATGCCCAAAGAGGTGGTACGTGCCACAGCGGGCGACCGAGCCGCGGCACTGCTCACCCTGGAGCATGGTGGATGTTTACATAGGGCCAGGAGGAGGTTGGACATGAGATGCGGCTGGTGCCACGCAGGTCCTTCCCACCAGCTCAGGGATGCGTCGCATCTGCTCCGGGCACCCCACCGGGAGCAAAAGTGAGAGCCGGGGGAAGCAGGCAGGAGCTGCCGGCTCCAGGTGTGGGCAGGATCCCTCCCTGCCTCCAGGCACGTCCGATGGTCTTAATGGGCCGCCTTGGAGCCCTGTCCCTGGGCTGTCCCCAGTTAATGAAGATGTGGACAGGAGACAGATGGCCAGCCCGTGTGGTGGCATCTCCCCTCCTCGGGAGGCTCGGCTAAAATCCAGAGAGCAGGATGGTGCGGAGACACGGGGGGGGGGACACACGGTGGCCGGGCACGCGCAGGAGCCTCCTCGCCATCCCCTCCTGCCACACAGCAAGGGAAAAGCCAGGGCCAGAGATGACAGTAACTGTTCTTTTTTTTTTTTTTTTTTTCTCGGTTGTTTTTGGTTGTTCTTTTGCTCAAAAAAGGCATTTTTTTAAAAAATATATTAAACAGATACATTTTACTAAGTTGTCTCTTGGCTGGAGCCACCGACAAGAAATGACCCTCCCCAAATAAATAGGCTTAAAAAACCCCCTCCCAAACAAAACAAATAAATAAATACATAAATAAAACATTTTTTTTCTTTTTCTTTCTTTCTTTTGTTTTCGGTTTGGGTTTTTTTTTTTTTTTGTAAGGAATTGCAGCCCAGAGGTCTCCACCAATGTCTGTGACAGCAGCGTGCACGGGGCAGGTGCCAGGTCCTTCCCGTACGAGGGGTGAGATGCCTCGATGGGCACGAGATGCTTGTGGAGAGGCGCCAGGAGAGAGCTGCTGTATCTCGGAGGCCTGCAGCGTGGTCCCCCTTGTGCCGTGTGCGAGGGCATGGCCACAGGAAGGGTCGCGGGGGATGCGGAAGCGAAGGCGCCAGTAGAAACCTCTTAAAAAGACTACAAAATTTGGGGCACTGAGGAGACCACAGCTGGAGGATCCTCATGATGGGTTGAGCATCTGCTCCGGTGGGTCCAGCAGCTGCCTCTGGCCGAGCCACATCCCCCCTGGCCATCAGCACGTCCCCCCAGCCACCGATGCTTGAGCAAAAGCGGTGCCGCGGGGCAGCCGTGCTGGCATGGTCCACGTGCTCGGAGCCAGGCTACACTGCGCGAGCCATCCCTCCTCCATAGTCCCACTGGTGTCCTCCACCCACTCAAGCCCTGCGACTCTTTGGCCGGTTGCTGGGTGTACCATGGAAGCACGCAGTTGGCACTAAGGTAAGGCCTTGATTTAATTTTTTAGGGTGGTGATTTCCACCCCCCCCGGGGAGTCCTTTCTCCTGGCCCCCTTGCTCCAAGATCTGAGCAGTCCCAGCCGTTAGCTGCACAGTTTGCCCGTCTCCTGCTCTACTGCGTTGGGCAGCTTGGCGTTGAAGGCCCTCAAGGAGGACTGGATCCTTGCCACCTCGTTGTTCGCCAACTTGAGCCTGTGGCGGAGCAAGCAAGTGAAGAGGTCAAGGCGGGTTTTGCCAGGGGGTGACAACCTGTTCACCCGGTCCCTGATCTCCAACAGCTGGAGCATGGCTGAGTCCTGGGAGCCCTGCGTATAGGGGTAGTCCAGCTGAAGGATCAGGTCACGAATAGCGTCTGCTTCAAAGGGCAGGCTGTAGCCAAAGACTTGCAAGCTGTTAATTTTCATATAGCCCAGGTTCTTAGAGGGATCTGCCATCTCCAAGGGTTCATAGTAGATCGTCTCGTTGGAGCTGTCATCCAGAGATTTGATGCGGCTCCGCAAGTAGACGTGGACCGTTTCAAAGAAGGTCTTCCACTTGTTGCCCAAGGTGAGCGTCCAGTTTTGGCACTGGGCAGAGGCATCTACGTTAGTCCTTTCCCAGTCTGGGAAGCTGCCCTCGTTGACGGGCATGAACCAGCTCTCTGAGTGGCTTCCCCCGAAGGGGTTGACGTAGATGGCCATGACGGGCTCCAACGTGCTGTTCTTGGTGAGGCAGATCTGCAGGGAGAGGGCCAACATCACGTGAACCAGCCCGGGCTTGTACTTGTTGCTCTTCAGGGTCAAGAGCATGCGTTTCCTCCAGGAGGGGTCAAACCAGCTTCCAAGCCGCATGTCGTTGCTGATGAAGATGGAGTGCACCTCGATGCGGCTGTCCCGTTTCTGCAGGAGATACTTGAGCTCCAAGTCCTGCAGGTCCGTCTCCAGCCCCAGGTAGTGCTCCAGCGAGTCGGCCACCTCGGGGCGGCAGAAGCCCTGGGTGAGCACGTAGCCGTGGTTGCAGGTCCCGCAGCGGGTGCTGTTGTCCTCGGCACAGCTGGCGCAGGCTGACCCCTCGCCCAAGGCACACGGTATGGACCCCTGGCAGGAGGGCTGGTCGGAGGGACACGTGCAGCTGTGGCTTTCTTCCAGGAAGGTCCCAGGCACGGTGGTCTCGCTGCAGTACAGGAACGACTGCGCGCGGCTCCACCAGTAAGGGAGGGACCTGTCGGAGAAGAGACGCAGGAGGAGAGATGCTTACGTGGCATCTTTATGGGTGCAACCAACTTTCCCCAGGGATGGAAGAGCTGCCCACCTTGCATTCATTTTTCTGCACTGCTGGTGGCCGCCCATGAACCGAGCCCCATTTTCTACCTCCAGGCTTGGACCCAACCTCTCAAAGCAACGTCCCAGGGTGGCACGGCTGCCCCCGCTGCCTGCTCATCCCTCCAGCAAGGCGGGAGTTCCTCCAGTCCCAGCCATGAGGAGGTGACCCATGGGCCTGAGCCCCCCTTGGGGCTCTGAGCGGTGTCCCCAGCATGGGACGGGGGATGCCGTGGCACCCTACCTCTCCTTCGGCAGTTTGAAGCGAGGTTGCCGGTGGCAGAGTTTGCTGAGGTTGAAGAGCCGCCGGATGAGTCGGTGGGTTTTCCTGGAGAGCAGCTTCAGGCTGGTGCCCAGCTGCTGGTAGCGATGCTGGACGTCCAGGTCCGTGGCCCAGAAGTGGGAGATGGCCGTCCTGTTCAGGAAACGGTCTCCGGGCAGCCTCTTCACCAGGGCCTGAAACTCCTCTGTGGGGGAGAGAGACGGCGTCAGCAGACGCAGGAGGGTGAGTGGCGAAGGTAGGGCTGGAGCCAACCTCCCTCCAACTGGGCTCTCAGTTCTTCGTGTGAGATGACCACCCTGGATCCTGCCCTGGAGTCCCACTGCCCAGGCTGGGCTACTCCCAGAGGAAGGGGGTGCTTGGTGGGGTCTCCCCAGCCTCACCTGACTCCTCGAACTGGCCGTGGTGGCTCTCCCAGGCTCGCCGGAGCTGGACCAGGCTGCTCTCCAGCGCCTGGACGTCGGCCTCGGGGCAGTTGCAGCGGGGGAAGGCGGGCTGGCACTGGCAGCGGCAGTCGCTCCGGCGGCACACCAGCTCCCCGGCCGAGCTGCAGGCGATGTAGCTGAGGGCGGCCGCCACGAACCGCTCCCGCAGGTAGGAGGGGAGCACCGTCTGCAGCCCTGCGAGCGGGAGGAGGCAGCCCCGAGAGCATCAGGGCACGCGCGGAGCCCCTCGAAAACATCGCCCGGGCAAGGAGGGAGTGAGCCTTCCCCCTCCCCGGGCTCCCACCTTCGCGTGATTTTCATATCAATTTGCTGTGGAGCCGCTTGTCTGGGCGCTGCATCGATCTCTGCTCCTCTTGGCAGACGAGCAACAACCTCATCGTGCCCTGCTTTGATTATTTTCGTCCCCCCTCCTCCCCGGCCCTTAAATTAAAAGCAGCATCTCGAGCCAGCATCCTCCCCTGCGGCCCCCTGCGTGCCTGCGAGCATCCCACGGTGGCACTTGTCCATCACCACGTCCCCACCAGCCTGGTCCTACCTTGGAGCTGCACTTTGTTCTCGGGGCTCTGCACCAGGACGGAGCTCACCGAGTCCAGGTTGTCGTAGTTGCTGCAGCCGAGTGGCCCCGTCCGTGTTTCGGTCACCTAAAGGGGGGGAGCCGCAGGTGGTCAGGGACGCAGGAGGGGACCCAGGGCGCGTGCCACCCCGCCGAAAGTGCTGCAAATAACCCCTGGCCAGACTTGCCACTCCCCATAGCAAGGCGATGCTTGGAGAGGAAAACTAATTGCCTGCTAATTGGCTTGTTGACAGGCAGCAGCCCTGCCTGCAGCCCACTGAAAAATGTGCCTTCGTTAGCGTGCCCAATTTCCCATGAATAGTGCGGATGTGCTAACTTTGCCTGCTCTCCCCCTCCCTCTGCCCTCCCCGGGGTGTGATGCCGTCTCCCCGCGCCGCCCTCTCCCTCGCGCCCTCGCCTACCTTGATGGCGGCCGTGGCGATCTGGATGTGGTGGAGCCGGCGCAGCGTGCTCTCCCGGTCGATGAAGTAGGAGGCTGCCAGCTGGTGCAGGGTCTCCAGCGAGACCCCCGAGCTGTTCCCGGCCCCCCCGGCGGGCTCTGCCCTCCGGCTCAGCTTGCGCTTGTCCACAAAAATGGTCAGGGACTCCTCTCCTGGGGGGACACGCCACGCTTTTGGGGGGCTGCTGGGCTCCCCCCATTCCCCTTCTTGGCCATATTTCTCCCGTGGTGCTCCTTTTCCCACCCTCCCTCCTTTGCGCGCTGCCTTGTGCGAGGGAAGCGAGCAGGGAGCGAGCACCCGCCAGCACTCACCTCCCAGCGTGGCGGCGAGCAAGAAGTGGGTCCCATACTTTTTGATGAGGCTGTCGGTGATCTGCTGGCGGCTGGGCCGGCGTCCCAGCAGACGGATGTTGCGGATGAATTCGGGGGCCAGGGGAAGCGGCAGGCTGAAGAAGTCTTTCCTCTCCAAGGCCAAATTATTCACCTTCCAGCGAGCAAACTCTCTGCAGGAGGAGAGCAGCGGTGGGGAGAGGGTTTGCAGCCGGTCCGGCAATGCCACATGCACGCTGTCCTCTCCGCTGTCCCCAATTTCCACCTCTGGGCAGTGGATCAGTAGGCGGAAAAACTCCAGTTGGGACCATCCCGACCTCCCCATCACTGCGGCGGAGGTGAAGGACCTGCTGCGCGCGCTTGCCAGCTATAGATCCAACCAGAACGAAAGTGTCGTCCCTCCCTAAGCCATCGATGGCGATAACAAGCTACAAGCAGCGGAGATGCCTGACATTGATTAATCGGACACCTCCGGCCGGCATTAATCACAGCCCAGGGCAGGGCCAGAGCCCTTTCCAGCCCGCTGGGCTGGATGGGCCTCATCCATCCTCCATCCCCATGCCTATGGATCTGGGTGAAAATCTGACATCTGGGGGTTTCGTGGTTTTAAGTATCAACAGCAGCATTTTGTAGGAAGCTGGAGGAGTTGGGATGTGGTGGGGTTGGTGGTGGGTCCCCTTGTAGCCCTGAAGGCTGTGAATGTGCCCTCCTCCGGCATCGCCCCACCGGCCCCCCCCGGCATCGCCCAGCCCTCGGCGGGAGCCGCCAGCCTGCTGCTGCCTCAAACTACCCTGTAAACAACCAGCGGCCGATTTCAGCCTAATCTTTGGCATTTTGCTCTAATTAAAACCAGGCGGCGGCTTTCAGACAGTTTAATTAGGGCTGGTTGGGAAAGGAGGGAGAGGAGAGGGAGGGGGAAGGGTGGATGGGTGCAAAGCAGCCGAGGGGCTGGGCGGGTGCCGGGTTGCCTCCCATCATGATTTTTGGGCCCAGAAAGTGGGATGTTGGGGCCAGGAACGGAGCTGGGGGTGAGGGAGGGGTGGGGATGCTGCCTCTCCCCTTGCACGCACGTGCGTTCCCTGGCTGCTGGGGCATGTGGGGCTGGGGGGCCAGGAGCCCTGCTCCAGTTACCCCCACATCCCATCCCATCCCATCCCATCGGCAAAGCAAGCCCCGAAGGCCGCTAGCGAGTTCTCCGCCTCAGAGGAGGCGCGAGCCAGCTGCTTTCCCTCCGGCTGCTCCTTCCCGTCCCACCACCGTCACCGGCAGCATCCCGGGAGGACGCGGGTCCCTCGGCACGGCAGCGTCAGCGTGTAGGAAAGGGGCGAGGGGGGGAGAGGAGCTCTCTGGGGGTGCGGGGCTGCATAACAAGGCTGCCATGCCGGCACCCACGTCAGCTCCCCTGGGAAGGCAGCGGCTGGGCTTTGCTCCGCTGCTGGAAACCCCCCGGGCTTGGCACCAGTGAGCAGAGGAAGGGAAAAGGGCTCGTTAGCAGGAGGTGACAGCCCCAGTTAGCACTGGGAGGCAGAGTGGGTTTTCCACACTGGCTGTCAGGGGGTGGCACTTTGCTGGGGTCAGTGGACCCCACTGCTGCAGAACCTGGTTCTCTACTGGCAAGAAACCCCCTCCAGCACTGGCCCCCCCGCATGTAGCACGCCACTGCCGCAGTCTGTGGGGTGATGGCACTGGGGACGTGCCAGGGGGTCAGTCAGGGTGGCTTTTCGTGAGCCCGAGCAGCACCCCAGCCCCAGATGGCTGGCAGTCCGGGCAGGCTCAGTAACTCGGCACAGAGATGTCTTTGTGCACGGCAAAAGGACAAAGGAGCGTCCCTCCGTGCCTCCCGCCATAAGGGCTGATCCCATCTCAACCTGCGCACCAAATCACTCCCGGCTTGGGGCAAATCCTACCCGGAGCCCATCCCAGCCACGCCATGAGCATCTTGGGGGGCTGCTGTTATATTTCCAGGGAAAGCAGCATCTCACGTACACCCACCCGCCGTCTCTCCCGCTGGGCAGCCTCCTCCCACACGCAGGGGTCTGCCCGCTTGGATTAAAGTGGGTCCGTCTCCGCTCCGCCATGCCCCCCGCAGCCCCCCACGCCACAGCTCCCTCCCAGGGCGCCTGCCGAAGGGCTGGCCCCCGGCGCTGCCTCTCACCTGTAGATCCTGTACCTGGTGGTGAAACCCTGCCGGTAGCGCTCCATGAAGTCCACGTACTCCGGGGCTCGGTAGAAGGGTCCCCGGTCGGTGAGGAGCCAGTCGAGGGGTGCCCGGCCGGAGGAAGAGGAGGATGAGGAGGAGGAAGGGGTCGCGGCAGCAGCATGCTGCTGGGGCACCGTGCCGCCCGCCTCGCCGGCCACCCCGCAGCGGCAGCACACGCTCAGGGCCAGGAGGGCCAGTGGCCACGGGAGCATCGGCGGGGGCCCGTCAGCGCGCGGGAGGTCCTGCCGCCCCATCCTGCTGCCGCCCGGCCGGCTTCTTCATTCTCTCACCCGGCGGCGATCCTCCGGGACAGCCCTGCCCTGCAACGGCACCGCGCAAAGCGGGGAGCCCGTGAGGCCGGCGGCACGGGGCGAGGGCCAATTCGGCATGGGTATAAACCAGGTGCAACCACAAGCTCAGGGAAGGTGGGCTTTGCTTTGGGGAGGCTGCTGGGATGCTGGTGAAGGGAAAGCCGTGCTCCGGGGAGAGCCGTGTGTCGGGCGCCGGCTGGTTGTGCTGCAGGAGGTAAGAGTTTATGGGGTTAGGGGTGCTGGCTGCTGCTGAAGTTAAATGAAACCCTGGCTAGTGCCCGTTTGAGAAATTTCTGGCTTTTTCTTTATGGTTTTCTCTGCCGTGCATCAGCCCGGTGAGCCAAGCGTGCTGCCTCGGGGTGCCTGTGCGGTGGGGACGGTGGGGTGCCTCTGTGCCCTGCACTTCAGGGATGCCCGTCATGAGCATGTGCAGCTTCTTTTAGAGGGGCTAAAAAATAATGAGCCTTGGGAACTGGAAAAAATGAGCTTCTCATTTGGGTTGAGCCGCGTGCAGTTGATGTTAGACCTTCCTTTGCATCCTGCTGGTGGCTGAGATGGATGGATGGGTGGATGGAGGTCCACTCCAAGGCTGGCTGGGCTGATCACACTGGTGTTTTGAACGCAATCAGCATTTATCTCAAGACAAGACCTTCCTGCTCTTAGCTCAGTGTGGCAGTATCTGCGGGAGCTTTGCGGGAAGCAGCGGCCCCAGAGCCAGAGCCTGAATTTGCAAGTGAAGATGGGAAACAGGGAGTTGCAAGGTCCGGCAGAGCTGGGGCGAGGTGAGGTGCCCTGCAGCGCAGCAAGAGCTGTTTGCCTAAAAATAGGGACCCCATCGCTGCGGTGCTTCCAGGGGAGGTGATTTTATTCCCTGCAGGCCGTGGGGAAGGTGGCTGGCGGGGGCCGGGAGCCCAAACGCTCGCCCCTGCCAAGCGCACACCAGCCCTGTGCTTTGCCAGATGAATCATCGTGCTTTAACATGTATTATTATTTTGTTATTTTTTTTTTCTCCCTCTCTTCTATTTTTAAACCCTTAAGGGTGCACTTTGATTACGCTTTCTCAGCTTCTTGCTCAGCCCTCTAGGCCGGGGCCCTGTTAATTTTAAACAAAAGCTGAGATTTTCGCATCACCAGATTGGGGGTGCTGGGGCAGCGGCGCAGGCAGGGGTGGGCAGGAGCAGCAGGCAGGGTTTTTTCTGTCCTCCCCCCCTGCCAATTATCTTTCCACATATCACCCTGGATTCTCCCGGCCTTGTAGGCAGCTGCATACTGCCCCGGTCCTTGCCTTCTGCTCCTGGCACGTGGAGTCCCCCCATGGCCACGATGTGGCCAAATCCTGGCCCGAATGAACGGGTGCCCGTGCCAGGGCGGGCAGGGGGCTTGGGATAGGCAGTGTCAGGCTGGTGTCCTCACTCTGTGCCTCGAGTGTTGGAGGGGGCATCCCCCCTCCCTAAAAGGTGGCGGGACCCGATGCTGGCTGCTCACGGAGCTGCTCGTGCGCTGCCACGTGTGGGTGATGGCTGAGCAGCTCAGGCACTTCAGCTGCTCTGAAACCCTCCCTGCCTGCTTCCCTGCCTGCTTCCCTGCCTGCTTCCCTGCCTGCAACCAAAGCTGGGCCAGGGGGAAGCAGGCAGCCAGGATGTCCGAAGCAGTCAAGCACCTTGCTCTCCTCCCCAGGAATATGCACAGATGCAATTAAAATTGAGGTGACCTGGGGACCGAAGGAGCACGCAAAGCTTGGGATTAAACCCTCCCGGCCCCCCGCTGCCCTGCAGCCATGGGTCCTGCTGCTGCGCTGTATGGGGTGACCCGGCGAGCCGGGACAAGCTGCCGTGCTCGGGGCTGTATGGTGGGAGCCAGGGCCTGGCAGCAAACCCTATGGACGGTTTAGATGCTGACCACAGGCTAAGCCCTCCAACTTGGTCCCTCTCCCACATAGCAGGGAGGAAAGCAGCACTCCGGCTCTCGGCCGAGAAGCTGACGCAAAAGCACTCCTTGAACAGCATCTTTCTAAACCCTGCTCATGGAAACACACTGCTGGTAGCATTAAATATGGCTGTGCCAGCAAAACACCTTGCTTAGATAGTCCCTGCGCTAGGTAGCCTGCCTGTTGCACCATGAACGGGCTTGGCACGGCTGATCTCCTCGTCCCCTGTCATCGTCTGTGGCTTTTAGGTGGCTCCTGACCACCCCAGCTGAGGTGGTCCCCTCTCCCCTCTCCCTCCGCCCGGGTCTATACAGCCAAGGGGATGCTTTTCTATGAGCGGCGTGGGAGACTGGCCTCATCCATCACCACTTCACACCACCATAGACAGATATGGATGGTCTCCCACCGGTCACCCCGCCGCCCTCCCCGAGGCTTTCCTGGTATAAATCAGGAGGACGTGGGAGCATCCTTCCTTTGATTCAAAGCACAATGTGGATTTTGGGGGGGGGACCAGGCAGAGCACTGTCTCCTCCAGCAAACCATCCTGGGTGCTAACACCTTCCCACCAGCACTGACCAGCCCCTTGCCACCACCATGGGGGTCACCCTCATGTGCCTTCCCCCCATGCTCTCCTTCCCCTCCAAACCCTCTCTCCCACTTCCCCTCCAGGCACCACAGCTCCAGGCAGCAAACCTCTTCTGGGTGACCATCGTGGGGACAGACATTAGGGATGGAGCCACCTTGGGCCACCTCTTCCCTTAGGCTGTGGTCCCCAGACCAGCTAGAAACCATTTCAGCCTTCCCTGGGGAGCTTGTTCTGAGAGTCAAGGCTGAGCGTGGGATGTTTCCCTGTGGCCATCTCATGTTTTACTGCAGAGCAGCAAAAATAGTGAGAATTGGGTATCTCCAGCACTTGGCTGGTGCAAATCCAACAAAGGTCCCCTCCTCGTGTGCAGAACCCCTTAAAGCAGCAAAGTTTCCAACCTTGCTAAATGAGCTCTTATTTACTCCTGCCTCTTATTTACACCGTGAGTGCCGGCACCTCTGAGCCGGGCTCTTGCTTGGGGACGGGCGCTGACGCACACGAGCATCCTTGCCAACAGAAGCTTGAAGCACCGAGGCAGGCAGGAACGGGCAAGCCACCGCGGGCGGGAGAGCCTGCGCCGGGGCTGCGCTGAGTTACGCGGCGAGCTTATCCCCCAGGAGCAGCTTGCCTGCACCATTGTTAGCTGGGCTAATTTATTTGCTCCTATCGATCAGGGGTTATATAAAATAAGTACATGCAGAAATTGCTATAGCTCCATATAGTCCTTAGTCCACACAGCTGGGGGGCGGGGGGGTGTCTGGTTTTGCTGGGGGGGGCTGCTGCCGCTGCTCTGCAGGGTTGTGGGCAATGCTTATTGGGGTTCACCTCCGCCTGCTCACACCAGCATCCTCCTTATTACTAGAGCTGGAAATAACTTTCTAATCACTCTTCCTTGATCCAAAAGAATGAAGATTTGATGAGAAGCATCTGACTACTCCTTTTTTTTTTTTTTTATTTAGGGTTTTGCATCACAAAAGTTGGAAAACTTCCAGCTTGTTAATTTTTTTTTTGCCTTCCCCCTTCTATAAAAACCTTAAAGCGAAGGAAGAAGAGTGCCAATGCAAATATTCTTGGCAAACTTTCCCAGGACCACAACCTTCTCCCTCACCAAGTCCTCCTGATCTTGTTGCAGCCCTCCGTGTCCCCGCTGCCTGCAGCAGAACACCCTGGTGTCCCTCCGGTGACGGCCAATGCGCGGCCCAGACTGTCACTTGTCACGAGCTGCATCTTAAAAATAGCTTGTGGCGATTTCTAGAGGCGCCTTCCCACCCTTAGGCTTGAGCTGGCAATGGGATTGCTTCTGCGGTGGGTGTCTTCATCCAAAACGGCTTGAGAGACCGAGGCAGGATGGTGCAAGGTGTGGACGGGGACACTCGAGTGCCCAGCGAGCAGCTCGGGTGAGCTGCAAAAGCCTTTTTCTACTGCCCTTGGAGCTGATGGTGACAGCGGCAACATCCTGCCGAGTTATGCCGAGGTCCTGCTTGCTTCCATGCTGACGGCATCTCCGGAGCCACGCGCTCCACCACTAATCAGGCAGAGTTCGATAATTAAGATGTTAACTAATTGTCAGGGACATTAACATTGATTTCTGCCCTTTCATGCTGTAGTAGTGGATCTAGAGATACATAAACTGGGAAGCGTGTGCTGGGGAGAGGCTGAGGTGGCTCAGGAGGGCTCTGCCCTGGCTGATGCTGTTTGCTGGGTGCTGTGGGACTCCAGACGGACTCTGGCACTACCCCCCCATAAATGCTGAGCTGAAGCCCGGAGCAAAAGCAGCACCCGGTGTCTGTGCCAGGCAGAGCGATAGCTGTTGGTGGCAGAGCTGTGGGACGTGCCCAGCCATGGGGGGCTGGTCCGTGGGGCATGGCGGGAGCAAAGGCACATCGGTGCGGGAGCAGGGAGCAACAGGGATGGGGTCTCAAGCTCCCTGCGGATGCCTTTTAGTGGGAATGAATGTCAAACTTAGCGACTGACTCACCCTCTCATTAAATGTGGGAAAGCTTTATCAAATTAAGGCCACTTAAAAGAGTCTGGGCAGGGGCTAAGTGCAGTTTGAAGTGGATTGACTCAGCTGAGCCGTGCCTATGTGAATTCACGCAGGCGCCCAGTGCACCTCTAGCTCTGCCGCTTGCACTCCCCAGGACAAACAATCCCAAAGGGCTCAATCCTGCAGGATGCTCAGCCCCTTGCTCCAGAGCCACCAACCTGGCTTGGGGCTCCGTGGGACACAGCTCCCTTGCACCCAGCCCTGCCTCTCCCTGCCCGTGCCGCCGCCTCCTCTGCTCTGTCGTGGTTTGCACTGAGCAGCTCTCAGCACGGTGCGTCGTGCCGCCGGGCTCGCATCCGCACGCTCCCAAGGAAGCGCCAGGGCCTCATTGATCTGCTGGGGTAATTAAGAGAGCGAGCCAGGCACCGCCGGAGTGACAGCAGCACGGTAATTGCTGGCAAAGTGGGCACGGCGGGGTGCTGTCAGCCGCCTGGCACCTGGCCTGCGGAGACATGGCTCTGGGCAGCAAGCAGGGGGACAGCCACCTCGGAGCCTTCCATCCCTGCCCGAGCAGCAATGTTAAAGATCACGATGGTGGCTGTGAACCGATTCTCGCCAGGCTCCTGCAAACCACCCTCCGTAGCCTGTTCGGTTGCTAATGCTAAGCGAGTTTAAGTCACTGCCTTCCCCCCCAGCTCTTTAAAAAGCTGCAAAATTTGATGACTTGGGTTCCTTTTATTAGCTTTTCTTCACATCCTTAAGAGCAAGGCACTTGAAGATGAGAGTAAAGGAAAATAGCAGAAAATCCCAGGACTCGGGGAGCTAAGGATTTGCATAAGACATCAAATGAGATGAAGCCTGGGCTGCCATCAGGGGAGACAGCAGCTTCGTGCACCGTGTCGCACCAGTGCCATGTGTTCTACCCTCTGGCTTTGCTCACCCGAGACTTTCACACCCACAGGCAGAAAGCCTCTTAAAAGAGCAATGTGCAAAATACAACTCCCCCCTCAGTGCGCTGACAGCAGTGCCGGCTTCCCCTGCCTTGTGCTGAGCTCTCAGCCCGAAGCATCCCTGCAGATGGGTCTCTGGGGCTGGGGAAGAGCATCCCTGCACACAAGAGCTGGGGAAGAGCATCCTGCAGCCTCCTCCCCGGAGAGGACGGCTCCTTCCTCCCCCGATGGACCCTGCTGTCAGAGCAAGCCGAGTACCAGCCTCATGCAGGAGCTGGAGGCAGTGCAAGGTGAGGACAGCTCCCTCCCCTCCCTCCTTTGCCTTCACACAGGTGACAAGTGTCACGGGTGGGTAGTGATGCACGGCGGTAGCTCAGCATTAGCGGCACAGGGTAAATAAGGCGGTGGGTGGCTGGTGCTGGGCAGAGAACCAGGAGGAGATTTGGGGTGCCAGAGTGGGGCCACCCCCCTTCCCAACATGCCGCTGCTCCCCAGGTCTTAAAACTGTCACTGAACCCCCACCAAAGCCAGCTCTGCTTGTAAAAAGTGGAGGGGGCTCCTTGCAACATCTCCGGGGCTGGTAGGGACCCTCCTGGCTGCTGACAGAGAGGGGACACTGACATCTGCCGGCAGGTCCCACCCGGCCCCGCAGCACCCAGGCTCACCCTACCCGGCCCCGGGACCACAGCCGGGGGGCAGCCCTGGTACCCACCAGCCCTGCTCCACGGCAGCCTCGGAGGGCAGCGGCATGCGGGTCCCCCTAAGAAGGGGCAGGACAGGGTGGACATCACGGTGCTGAGAGCTGATGCCCTCGAGCCCGGTGCTTTAAAGATCCAGAGTTTTGTTTCCTACTGAAAAAAAATTAGCGTTTAATGAAGGGAATTGAGCCTCGCAGCCGGGGACCCCCCTCTCCCGGGGGCTGCTGTCACTGGCACCGCGCTGGGAACCGCACGCAGCGTTCGAGGTGAGCAAACATCTTCCGACAGGTCACCCACTCCTCACCCCGGCCCGGTGCTCCAGTGGGAGAGCCGGTGGCAGCGGGGCCGTGCGTTGCAGCAAGGGGGATAGGAGACCTCTCCTGTTGATTTATATATGCCCAACAGTAAAGTACGTGTTTGAGCATTTCAGGGGGCATCTCCCCCAGTCCCTGCGGTCCCAGGGCATCTCACACTGGAGTGGCTCTCGGAGCAGGGCACGCTGCACAAGCAGCAGCGGGTTTCCTGCCTCCCGGGCATCTTGTTTACCCCGGCAGGCTGCCAGCACCCGGTTCCACCGGGCCGGTCGCAGCCCCCCCAA
Organism: Oceanodroma leucorhoa; assembly: GCA_030449065.1. Taxonomy (NCBI): domain Eukaryota; kingdom Metazoa; phylum Chordata; class Aves; order Procellariiformes; genus Oceanodroma; species Oceanodroma leucorhoa. The sequence goes on from JASVER010000113.1 coordinate 1,674,951, forward strand.
ACCTGCTGGGCCCCGCACTCGGGTGGCTCCCGTCTGGGAAGGGCTCCGTGCCCGTCCTCACCGGGGCGGCTGCGACGCGAGCCCGGAGCAGGGATGCAACTCGCCCAAGGTCACCGAGCGAGCAGGCGGCGACCGAGCCCCGTCTCCACCGTCGCGCACGGCGGTACCCGGGATCTGCGCCGTGCGGGGCCGCGGCTCCCCCCGCACCGCTCCTTCCCCTTCCCGCCCGCCATCCCACCCACCGGCGGGGTCTCCACACCGCCTCACCCCCCTCCCCACCCCTGACCCCGCAGACTTACCCCAGGCTCCGGCTCAGCGCCGGCGGGGCACCGGCC